>CAAKHB010007063.1:111945-122195 GCA_901007665.1 Aeoliscus strigatus
TATTTCCATATTTCTTTCCATCACTAGATGGAAGCGCTAATAGACCTGTTCCATTACCAGCCAAGTCAAGTCGACACAATCGTTCACACACACACACACACACACACACACACACACACACACACACACACACACACACACACACACACACACACACACACACACACACACACACACAAATCACAGACACAAATCACAGACAGAATCATTTTGTTTTTAATTATTACTATTATTTATTGATAGACCATTGCTGAACAAAGGTACAGATATTGGTATTGCAACAGATTGTAATACTGTAGTGCAGCTGTGTGAGCACTTTGTTGAAGCACTTGCCAGTGTGCTGTGGAATGGAGTTCATATCCATAGGCCAATACGGCGGCACATTACTGAAGTTATGTGATGATAAGAATATGCTAAACACAGAAACGAACAGACGACAACAACAACAACAGAGAGAATATCTGCATCTCTTTACATCCACTAATTATTTTTTTCCTTTTGCAAAGGAAGTGACATCATTTCCAGTGTAACAAGAAGCAAAGATGGTGGTATCTTCCTCTCTTCTTTCTGTGAGGGGCCATTTCATTCAGACAGCGGGTTCTATGTCAGGTCCAAATGTGTCCATTTGTCAAGCTGATGATCTCCTCTGAATTATTCCTCTCTCCTGACTTGTAAAGAAATGTACCTATGTGAACTACCAAAATAAATATCAATGAAATATAAATGTAATTTACATAACATACAAACAATACTTCATCACAATACAGTTTATTTATAACAAGAGGCTACCGTATGTATTGTCATGCTTTCATCTGAATAAATGAAGCTATGAATGAGGTTTCAGATAGACTTGTACAGAGCTTGATTTTTTTTTCACTCACCAAGAATGCTGCTGGTTCTCCAAAAGCCACAATATCTTTTTTTTCCCCCAGACTTGTTTCAATATTTGACACATAGACTGCAGTACTCTGCAAACAGCCAGCCCTCAAAATCAGTTACATGAATACATTTAACACCTAAAACAGCTGGTGCAACTGGCCTCCCACGGTCATACCCTTTATCTACTGCTGTAATATGAGGATGAAATATGTCTTTTGTGTTGAAAAATGTAAACAAAGGCATCATTTGTGTACATGAGAGTCACAAAATATCAAGATTTGTATGGCATCAATGCAGAATGATTTGGGAAATGTTTGCATTAAGGGAAACCATTTAAATGTTGCTACACAAGCACCAAGATGCTGTAGAATTTTGTGTATTAAGATCATGAAGCAGTCAACAAAATTACACAAATGCACCATTATTGTGTTAATAGCAGTAGTATGTGTAAATGTAAACTGTAATACTGCAATCCAACATTACAGGAAGGCAACACCAATACTGTGTGGAACACAGAATTAGAGCACAAGTGCTTTCTTTGTTGTCAGCGAACACTGTTTTTCACATATTTTGTAAGAAAAAAATCACTTCTACACACTTAGCTCTCATTATCCTACAGTACACTGGTCATCACACCTACGGTAGCCTACTGCGAAATGTCTGAGCTCTACGTCTACACACCTTGTCATTCCACCAAGCTCCTAGGGCAACTCAACAAAAAATGTACCGATTATGCATATAAAAATATGTAAATGAGATAATAAAGTTCAATAAAACGTGAACATTAGTCCGTATTCTCATATTGCCTTGTTGAGCTGCCCCACCATAAGTTTCCGTGTTGAGCCCCGATCATCACTGAAGGGTACTAAATACCTTTTCTCGCTCCTTGAGCTCGGCAACGTGTGCTCAGATGAGAAAACTCTCAAAATAATCAAATAAAAAAAGTTCTCCTCCTATTTCTGCCTGTTCCCTCTTCCTTATCATCCCTGTTTCTTGTTGTCCTCCATCCACCCTTTGATCAGGATTCCCTGTTTCCTTTGCAGCTTTCCCGTCTAGACACTTGATGGGAGAGAGTTTGGGGGAGGGGGGGTTGGGGGCTGCCATCTCCTCTTCCTCCTCCTCCACATAGAGGGAGGAGCTGGATGAGGATTTGTACCTCCTCGCCTCTGCTTCGTCTCTAGAAGGGCGAGTTGGGGGAACGGACGACACTGGCTGAGCTGATGGAGATGTCATCCGAGTCAGATGGGAGGCTGTGGTTTGGGGACGGGTCAGAGCAAGTGTCAGGGGTCAGAGAGGGAGGGGCTGTGGACAGGCCAGGGAGGAAACTCGGAGGCTCCACCCGTAATGTTTATGTTGCTGATGTTGTTGTCACCATTGGCATCATCTGCGAAGGCAGCAGCATCACATCCGGGTGGCGTCCTCGTCTGAGAATCTGCCCCTCCTTATCAAGAGCGGTGGCCTGAAAAAGGAGGCAACAGGACATCAGGGTCCGGTCCTCTGATGATGGAGCACCACACGATATTCTAGTGTGAAGGATCAGGAGAGCTTTTCTTGTTTATTAAGAGATAAACTGGTGTGATAAATTGCTATTTTTATGCATTATCATTCATATAGTCTAATAAAATTAAATGCTTAATTTTCTCAATTATGTTTAATCAAGTAATAATTGTATTTTAATACTGGAACTACATTGTATTTTTCTTTTTTCATCCGGTTCACAGGTTCTGACCATATCTTTTATCCAATCTGTCAGTCAGCTTTAAATTGCGGATATTACATCAACAAGTAGATTGAGTTTCAAAGGCCTAAACCTCCAGCTCCTTCATACTGTTCATCATGCTGGATTCTTTTGTGTAATGCAAAAACAGACAGACATCACACAGAAGGAGTTTGCTTGAAGGAGCTACAGAGACAGCCCTGGTGTTTGAAGAGACAGATGGGGAGAGTCACGACATGCAAAAAAATCCTTGTAGCAAGCAGGGAAATGGTGTTATTTCTTGGGGAAGGCAGCAGTTACAGAGAAATGATATGCAGAAGGAGTTACTTCACAATCAGATCAACAGCACAGAGACTTTTGAGGGTAATTCACACTTCCTTCAGAGTCTCACGCTGCGAAATGTGGGAGATACAAATATCCAGAATCACAACACAGAGGACAAAGCCTCAGGCAGACAACAACAATGCAGTTATTATGTCTCAAATTGTGTTCATAATGAGAAGGGATGCAAGGAAAGAAGCAAACAGCTCCAACAGCATGAAGTTGTCAGAGCAGAACAGCAGCAGCCAGTCAGCGGGGCAACACATGGAGGGGCACTGACACTATTTTCATTTGCTGCTGGTGTGTGACCACATATCTGTTTGTGTCGCTATGGAAACCTGCCATACCTTATCCAGTACATGGCCGGGTGCTGGTAGAAATCCAACGACCCAGATCGCTGCATAGAAAAGCTGTCATCCAGCTGAGCACAAAGAGAGACCAGCACAATCAACCTACACACCGGGTCATTTGAAAAAGACAAGTATCTGTCTGAAGATGCTGAATGAATTAAGTGACATGGAAGCTGAAGATTGAAGGAATTTCCGCTGCATGTGACTTACAGAAATGACTGACACGCCGGCACTGGTGTCGTTGACCTTCGGGCTGGTGTTAAAGTGCTTCTTTATCTTTCCTGCTACTGACAACTGGTGATCGTTTTCACATAGACCCTCATCCTGTATCGAACAAAGACAGAAAATCTATTAAAGGGATGGCATATTGAACAGGAAAAATAACTCGATAAGCTCAGATGAAGCAGTGCTTACAGTGACCCAAGGGTGCTCCAGCACCTGGAGGGCGGTGTATCTCTGATCCACCTCCACCTCGAGCATGGATCGGATTAGCTCCTGCACATCAGGCAAACACATTAGTTTGATTCCCTCACAAGAGCATGATTATGATGATTACTCAACTCCTGGTCACACTTGACACACCCAACATTCACCTTTGCTGTGTCGGACACATTGTCCCAGTAGGGCAGCGGAAATTCTAGCTGTCCCAGCAGTATTTGATCGAAAAGAACTTCCTGATCATCGCTGCTTCTGCAAACAAAACATTTCAAACATGAGTGTAATCTGCATGAGCACATAACCAGTACCATCACCAACCACTAGAGGGCCTCGTCTCTCCATGCTGTGGGAATCCTAGGCAGCAAAAGCTGCAGCTGTTAGCTTACCCTCTGAAGGGTGGAAATCCACACAGCAGAATGTAGGTGATGACTCCAGCTGCCCAGATGTCCACCTTAAGGCCGTAACTGCTCAAGGACAAAGGACACATACGAGTTTCAGTGATAAATACTGATATCTGATGATGTAACCCCAAGTATGCAGGGAATGCACATTACCCCGTTTCTGCGATTATTTCAGGTGCTACATATGTCGGGGTCCCGCAGACAGTGTAGAGGGGTCCGTCCACCACAGTCGCCAAACCAAAGTCTCCAAGTTTCAGGCTTTTGCTGCCATCTGCATGCTCATACACCTACGCACATGGAAAGTATACACACATTCAGCAAGTGCTGGTCAGAGAAGGAAAAGAAATGTAACGGTATGAGTTATGTCATCTGTCTGCAGAAACAACACACCAGCATTCACTCACATTCAGCAGGTGATGTAACAGTTCAATGTTAATTTCAATGTTCAATGTTTATTTGGAGCAAAAAGAAGCTAGGGCACCATCAGCAGGAGCGACTATGGCAGCACTCATTAGTACATTTTTTAAGTCCCTGCTTATGACTTGTTGGGGGTGGCTCAGGGTGGTAGAAGGTTCAGCGGGGGGCAATGAAGAAAAGCAGCTGGAAGAGGAAGATGAAAGAGCAGCGAGGAGGTCGACAGATGGTCGAGGGAGGGCGCAGAAGCACAAATGAGAAGTTAGAAAAGGGAGGTGTGAGGGCAGTGAGGATGAGTCATCTCTTTGCTCTGCAAGAGTGATATCACTTCACTGTTCATTCACAAAAGAAGGAAAACAAGACGACTAGAGCATCGTGGCGTGAACTCACCAGCAGGTTTTCTGGTTTGATGTCTCTGTGCACAATGTTGAGGCTGTGGAGGTATTTGATTGCATTGGCCAGATTGTAGAGCATGCCGCTGGCATCTCTCTCTGTGTATCTGTTGGCAGAGGTGATGGCATCGAACAAATCTCCCCCCTGTGGACAAATCATGATAAAAAGGCCAGTTGTCAGTATTACGAGTAATTTCTTTTCACGTATTCACAGTTGCTCGTCTCATTCTGATCACAAACAATAAAAGTTGCCTCAGCAGCAGCAGAAGCAGCAGCCGCTGAAGGAGGGTTGACCGTGTTCTAGTTCCTCCTCCAACTTGAAACATCTCCACCCTATGTCGTGAATATTTCTCTTTCTTCTCAACCCTAATTCACAATTTTTCCTGTATTCCTCTCAGGCTTTTTTTCTGTCTTCCACCTTTCCCGTAGCATCTCTCTCCCTGAGTGGACTAAGTGGAGCAGCGGCTTAAAATAGCTGTGAATCTGCACAGACGTACAAGAAGCCAGTACACTGTGCAGACAGTTATTTAAATATGAAAGCTGTCCACAGTTCAGTTCTTCAGAAATGCATGTGATACAGATGAATCCACATTGAACACAGTGTTGTGGCTCTTACGCAAAAAACACCTTCCCTTTCCAGGGTACGCATCATGAATGGAAACGGTGGTCTTTGTTTACTGATTCCTTGTCAATGATCATAGAAGTACACCAAAGCTCCAGCCTCCACCAATGCGTCCATCTGTCTCGCTCCCTCTCTCAGCCCCTGTCATTCTTGCAGTGACTCCTTCCACCTCATTCATACACTCCCTCCCTCCTCTCTGTCCTCCTACTTTGGCCACTCTCACACGTACATGTCTCCCACAGATTGCCTCTCATCTATATTCTGTAGTACTCCACACCACAACCCGAACAGATGGATCACATTCCTGGCTCCTGAATTATGCACCGACATTTCTTGACTCGCAGAGCGAGTGAGAATGAAGAATGTGAACACACGAGCGCCCCGGGCCACAGTACAACTCTCTTGATCTGCAGTAGCAGCTTAGATTCATCATGATTGCTTCACTGGTTGCCGCCCTTTGTCACCACATGTGGAGGCGACGCTTCACACACTGTACACAGAGATGACCACACACCTTAACCAGCTCCATGACCAGGTAGAGTTCACTGTACGTGTCCACCTCTTCTATAAGAAGGACGATGTTTGGATGTTTGACTCTGCGGAGAATGGCAACCTCATTCTGGATCATGTGCTCCTGGAATTTAATTTTACAGACAAAGGAATTAGCTGCAGATTAAGACACATTATCCTACGTTTGCAGAAGGTTTTATAATTTATCTCCAGTTGAACTAATCCAGTAGACAGTAATTGTTTCCTTGTAATCTGCAATTAATGAATTGTTTATGTGCCACAGTTGAGATAGGCCGAGGTGTATTACATGCTCTTCATACTAGAATGTTGTCAAAAATGATCAAGTGTGAGGCTGTTCTATAGAAATCACTGCTATGGTTTTATGGCTCAGTGTGTCTCCTTCATCCAATGAAATCAGATTTTTAGATAATATACAGTATAATACATTACAAATAGATATAATATATTACATGCTCCTTTATGCATAGAGGAGCCACTTCTTGATGATCCTCCATATGTTACCTTGCCCCTGCATTTTCCCTTGTTGATGATCTTCAATGCGTATTCTCGCCCCGTGGAGTGCTCCACACATTCCCGAACGACTGCAAAGTTCCCGTCGCCCAACATGCGTCCCACCTTGTAACGGTCTGATATGTAGGACGGCACAGCTGGAACTTCATCCACCAGGACCTCAGCTAAAGGGACAAAGAGTGACGATTGAAGCAAATGGCAGCTTAAAGTCCAAAGCGCCTTGTTAAAAAGTCTAAAGCATAGAGTACAGAAATTAACTTGGGTTTACACATAAGGAATGTGTAAAAAAAAATTAAAAATGAGGACATATGTATAGAAAATTGAAATTAGAGGAGGTCATAAATACAGATAAGACTGGAAGGCAAAGCAGATGTGGAGCCAGATTGCAAAAATGGACTTAAAATTCTGTTAAATACTAAAATGAAAACGTGAAATGACAGTCTTTCCCTGCTTAAATTCAACAGATTTATCACTCAGAGGTGTTTGTCAGCCTGGCTAAGATAGACCTACACATCAAAGTACGCCATCGTTCTTATGGAGTCATAAGGGCGAGGAAAGAAAAGCACCAGAAGCGCTAGAAAGTTGGACAGAAAGAGCTGCTGTGAGAGGGAGTGACAGAGACGGAGAGAGGGCGGGAGCTGCAGCAAAGGTTATGAACATGATTCAGACATGTGATATTAGCAAGTACGTGGCCTCTGCCCATCGATGGACAGATGAGACACGCGTCGAGTCATCTCCTCACCTTCGATGACCAACCCGTCGCCATCTTCCACTGAGCTGGAAACTTTGGTGGAAGACAAAGAGGTGGAGGAACCCTGGGACCCCTGCACAGAGGGACGGATGGGAAAATGAAAAAAGGTCAATTTGAACGCAATCCAGACTTCCAGACAGAATGTAATCCTTACCCAACCTTGGTACAGACAACAGCTCATGTGTCTACACAAAGACACAGATGTCCAGATGAAATTTGATTAGCACCTCGTTCTCAGTCACTGTGTGCGTCTCAACGTTTTATGTCGGAGCAGAATTATTTGAGCTGGTGAGCTGAATATAAAGTGGTCACTTCTCTGCCCAAACCACCTGTGTGTCCACATTGTAGATGTGTGCCGCCCATGAAGCTCTTCTCCAGTATCTATTTGCCCCTTCGGTTCACTTCTCACCTGTGTATATCACAGGTTTTGGTGACACTAACACATGCGGATGAACGGTAAGAAGGAGGTCATTAGAAGAGAGATGCAGCGTACGCATCTGTCTGAAGACAAAATCTCATTACTGCCTCCACCTCATAACCTTCTGTCTGGTTGTTATGGAAGCAACACGGATGGGGACGCGAAGATCTAGTCAGGACTTAGAAATGACATTCTACTCTTCTGACGTCTCTTTGCATCTAATACAAGAACTTTCAGAACATCGAGATTCTGATTCTTTTTTTATCCAAAGGTATTGTTATTTGTAATGTGGGAGACATTCTGAAAGTGGTCAGGATTTACTGAACCACTCTCTGTCGCCTTTCTCACATCCTCTAATCGGCCTCAAGTCCTCAGGACACCGCAGGAACGAATCTTTGGAAGGTTTCCAGCGCTGCAATAAATCCCACACGTGCAGCCGGCACATGCATGCCTGGCCAGTAATGGACACTGTCACTGTCTGCAGTTTGCAGACTCAATTATTGACATGCCGTTTGTACTGCAAATGGGGGGAGTGTGTGATGAATGAACCACTCTCGGTGTGGAAACTGAGAGAGCAGCAGCGATGGAGAGGAAGTTGTATTACACGGTGAGGGTTTATCGGTTCTTGTGAAACTGAAGTGACGGTCTGTGCTATTTCCTTCCAAGCCTCATGTGAACGTCTAGTTTCTGTATTGTCTGAGCTCACGGTCACATCAACGCGAGCAAAGGCCACCCAAAGACTTGGATCTAAAACCGTTCTGCAGCGCTGAAATGACCTACATCTGGACCAGGGCGTCTGTCAGCTTGCTTTCTCATCTCTGTTGCTGTGACCAGGAAGCCACTCAGGTGAATTGAGTGGTGAGTCAGGCTCAGTTTGGTTTATGTAACATTGCTTTTGATTTCCTGGAACAAGAAAACACACTTAATACCCAGAAAGCTGATGACCATCCTGTGCCTTATCTGCAAAACACACTTGTGCTCTTTTATTTTCCCGCTGGCATGTTTACTTCTCCTGTGCTCTTATCTCGCATCGAGCTCTGTCCTCTGCTCGCTTTCTCATTTTGAACTCCTATCTCTCTTCCTGCCACAGAGGGAAACAAAATACTGTTGCTATGGCAACTACTCAGCAAGAGGCAGCTTATGAGACTTCCAGTGTGGACACAGACGCCTATATATGGCTGTTTCCTGTCTGCAGGCCGGGAGATGAGTTTGACCTTCTCTGAACAGTGTGTCTCTACTCTGCTGAACGACACATTTGGAGTGACAGACAGTGAGACGGCGTGAAACACAGACATTCTGATGGATGTTGATGAGTACATCTGTCATGATGGCAGGAAGTGTCTTGTTACTGTCGAACCATCCATTTGCTCCTGTTGCACATTCACAACGCTGCTCCACATCTCTGCACTCTGACTATGACTCACACCAGCAGAACACACACCCATCACGGCTGGCCTGGCAACGCTGCTCTTCAGAGTCATCAACAGAATACTGATGAGGGCATAAATATGAATTAAACTAAATTGAATGTCTGCAATTGACCTTGGATGTGGAGCATCACCTCAATCGTGGATATGGAGCAACACAAAATATGACTGCGTGGAAACAGAAGCATGTTAGCTGCAGCATCCAAAATGCTCTTCACATTTACATAAGCAACTTAAGTCTAATGTGAGGCTTGTCCTCAATGCCCCCGTGTGAATCTGATTACACATCCTAAAGCTTCTCTCTCTCTCTCTCTCTCTCTCTCTCTCGGACAAGAGAACTAAATCTCTTCTCCAGCAGCACTGCATGAAAAATCCAGCAAAAGCAGAGAATTACAGTATTGTTGTTTGCGAAGGGAAAAATAATACGACAGGGCCTTTTGTCCCCAACTCCCTTCCTCAGAAGAACACAACATCCAGCAGGTAATACTGCTGAGCTCTTATTTTAGTGTCTAGACAGGAAACGATCTCATCTGGAGAGAGCAACACTGTTCAGGGATTTAGTCTTTCTAATCACGTACTTATGGACTGCTGTCCAGGGAAATAACAGTGATTAAATGTATGAAGGAACACGTAAAAAGCAGCTACAGACTTGTGCCACACCCCAAAAAGCAATCTACAGCAGCAGGGCAGAGAGATGAATGCGCTTCAGCTGCTGCTGCGTTTGCGATGGAATCTCTTTTCTGCTGGATACAGAAGTTTAACAGAGCATCTGAACGTCACTTCAGTGGTGATCGATATGTGGCGATGAACAGCTGTCAATCAAACTGTCGGGATGGAATGAGGGTGAAAAAAAACAGACCACGGATTGAAAATGAAATGACAATGAATTTAATAACATGAACAAATGGAGAATTATTACAATGAGCAAAGAGAATAGAAACAGAAGTGATGTAGCCGTGAAGAGCTGGCAGCCCCACATGGGGAAAACACAGTATCTATTTGCCTGTGAGTGGGGCACTGTGTTGACATTTACATATCTCATACTAATACGACTAAAAAATGTAATGCCCTCCACAAAG
>CAAKHB010007063.1:122215-145745 GCA_901007665.1 Aeoliscus strigatus
CAAATGGAGAATTATTACAATGAGCAAAGAGAATAGAAACAGAAGTGATGTAGCCGTGAAGAGCTGGCAGCCCCACATGGGGAAAACACAGTATCTATTTGCCTGTGAGTGGGGCACTGTGTTGACATTTACATATCTCTATATATCTATATATCTCTATACTAATACGACTAAAAAATGTAATGCCCTCCACAAAGTCATCGTTTTAACGATATGTAAATGCAAGCCGGATCGTAATTACTTAGGAACAGAATTGTTCAGGAGATTGTTGGTTGTGACTGACCTCCACAGTTTCCCCACGTGCTGCTGCTAGTCTTTTTTGGCAGGTATACAAACAAAAGTAGGCCTATCGACATGAACACAACAGGACATAGGAAACAATACAGCCAAAAAACAAATACAAACTTAAGTGACAACACAGTGGATGAGATGACAAAATAATGAACTGGTTCACAATATACACTTTGTCCTTCAGTCTGCTCTTTTTCCTCACATACACACACACACATACACGTAATAATGACTCAACAAACAAAAAATATGGACGATGAGGTGGAGCATGCAATTCAACGGACGACTGGCACCAGTGACTCAGCAATGACTGGAGGATGTAAGTGACACACTACTGGTGACAAGTATCACGTTCATATGCTCGCGTGACCAGCTGTGTGCATCACAGCTGTACCACAACAGCATGGACATTCTGTTTGTCTCACTTTTTGTCTGTCTGCCTGTTACTAATCTTTTTTTTTTTTTTTTTTTTTTTACATCTAATGCAGCAAACGGAGCAAACGAGGATGAGTAGTGAGATTGTCACTAATGTGTTATTTGTACTGAAGGGATGACAACAGAAAACTAAATACAGTGTGTGTGAGAGGAGTGACTGCTTCTGTAATATTAAGGCCGCAGGGTTTGGAAAGCTACAGACACTTGACTAATAACCGTCTTCCATCTCAAAGTATCCATCAAATTCATGGGCAGGGGATCGTCATGACCGAGACGACGACTTAACTCTCTGACAGCAATTCTTATAAAAATAGTGTCGTGTCCAACCCTAATTCAAAGAGAAGTCTTTGATTGCTTGTGAAGGAGCGACACACGATAGGAGATGACTGAGGACAGACACAGTGTCCTGTAGTCGCTGGCTGTGTGACTGGTGGTACACTGAGCACTGGTCTCGCACCAATCAGCCATAGTACAAAGAACAGGAGGGCAAAGGACGACTCAGTAACAATGAAGCATTATTTCATGCTTCAGCTGCTCAGTCATAAAAATAGGTCGATCTAGCATGAAGCACCATCTCGCACCAAATACACGGAAAACACAACATGTGCCAATGCACACCTTAGCTGTTCTACTGGTGGTGTGCAAATGGCAATTTCATGTCTAAAAGGTTTTTTTCTGCAGCATACATGATACGGTGTGTAGCATCCATGAGGTCGCCATGGCTGTGAGCGAAAGGAGAAAGTCAACACTATGTCTGTAAATTGCGCTGGAGGAAATGGGCTGTGATGGTCGGAGCTGTGTGAGCAACCTACTTCAGGCTGTAAAGTGCCTCTGAGTGTTTAAATGGAAGGTCCAGTGAGGTGAAGTCACAACGGGTCACAGTGGCTCTGCAGCTACATCAGGCAGTGGATTTACCGCTTTATAAGCTTCTTTGAGAAGTTCTGACATGCATATTACATTTTAGGAAAAGGGTTAGGCATTTCAGAATAGACAAAGATAATCACTAGTCTTTGTACAGGAGTAATAAGCACATATGTAGGTGCATGTATGTATTCTCAGATGTGATTATTCATGTATGTTTCATCACAGCACTCACATGTCAAAGAAGATTAAAATCCATCTACAAGGGAAATAGAATTTCATTGCGTGAAGCTAAAACTCAAGGGGGTTGGGGCTAAAGAGCGGGCGAGAAAGGATGTGAAAGAGAATTTAGAAGCTGTCAGGGACGGAAGGGACAGACGGGGAATTGCTAACAGGGCAGCAAACTCGGGTGGAATTACAGTGAAATATATCTGAGGAGTGTGAAGCTGCAGGTTGGAGGGGGGAGATAATGGGCTGTGAGGTTTCCTCCTGCTCCTCAGCCAAGCTACTGCAGGCTTAGTATAGGATGTCAAGGACTGAAGTGATCTCTTGGCAAGAAATACACACTCAGCTTATGTTCTGTGCAATTTCACTGCTGTAAAACCGATGTCAGAGCTGAAACTTTAAATATTCTTGTGTGGCACAATGTGAACACCAAATGAGGAGCAGTGTGGTCAACAGAAGCACTCAGTCATTACGTCTGGTTACCCCTCCTTCAGGTCGTCATATACATCAGGGAGGAAAGATCAGAGCAGCAACCATTCTGAGAAGCTGAGGCAGTTTAGAAAAGCCGACATCTCACCTGTTCCACACTGCGGGCTGACGACCTGCCGCCATTGGAGAAAGAGCTCTGTTCTCACTGTAGTCGAAAAACTACTGAGGTCTGGCACTTGGATAAAATCAATATCACCTGAGAGCATCGTTCTGCTTTCACATGCAGCAGGAGAAAGAACCGAGAACTGAGGTCTTTAGTTTGTGTTGATTTCATGGAAACATTCGCACCATCTCATTTATGTGACAAACCACTCTGCGCTCTTTGTGCCCTGTATTTATGGCATTACTCCAACCACAGGCTGCCTTTCCTTCTCGAAAAAAGGTTATGCCTGCATCAAAAAATAGCTAAGTAATTACAAGATAAATCTGCTGTGTATAAAAGTACCACACCAACAGAGCAGAAGGTTAAATACTGTATGCAGGTTGTTTTTTTATGAACAAGAGGAAGATTTCAAGGTCTGATTAGTACTGAATCAAAGCTCACACCACCACCGCCATCAAGGACTGGATTACTTTGATCTTAAACACATACACACACACACACATACTCTCCATGAACTCGCCCCATCTTAATGTTCATTTCTGTTTTCCCCTTGATTTGCATGCTCCTCCTCTGCACAGCAGTACGTTCTCTTTAGTCACTATTATCTTCGTTTCTCGCCTCTGAGTTCCAGAAAACTGTTAATGATTGTAAATGTGGGTGTATGGGTTTGCTTTTAACCCAGGCCAACAACTGAATACTAGACAAGAAGAAGACATGGCTGAATTGATCTGATTTGCTAGTATAAAACTTTTTTTTTTTCTACATGGTTTACACATAAGGACATGTACAAAATGACACAGCTCAGCGGGTAACAAGTCGTTGACCAATGTTTGCAGAATAATAACTGAAAGGAAGATTAGAACGGGCATTTCTCATTTTTGCATCAGATATTGCACAAATTACAGAAGAATGAGGCCGTCGCTATGCGTCAGGATAGCGGTTTTACAGCTACCTGACTATTGGTCAACACACACAGACACATGACAGAACATCAGCATGAGAGGAATCGCTCTTGAAGACTAAAAATGCTGGATTGTAACAATAGGATTCTAACATTAGCCTGCAGTTCTCAGAATCCCACAGCAGCGCAGTGAGGTGAAAGGTCAACCCCCCTCTCAGACACTAAAGATGAGCTGGTTTCTTCATATTCTAGTGACTCTAAGATGTAGTCGGCCTAAGCTCAGTCACAGCTTTGTCCTTTTCCTGAGAACATAGAAGGAATGTGTTATCGATCGGATGCCGCTGTATGCTGCAGGTGTGTGTGTGTGTGTGTGTGTGTGTGTGTGTGTGTGTGTATGTTCATGTCTTACCTGGCGTCGGCTGAGGCTGCCCGGACTGGTCGGGGAGGGGCTGGGAGATTTCGCTGTGTGAGGAGTCGATAACTGACTTGCTGGCGTCCCGTTCACTGGAAAAGAAAGAGACAGAAAATGGAGTAGAGGAACGAGAGGAATCTGTCAAACATGCTTTCCAGTGTGGTTATATCTGTCCAGTGTCTAGCAGCTGCCCACACTTCCGCCCTCAGCATCTATGAATGAGGCAGAGGAGCAGGATGAGGACACGAGGGGGTGGCAGAGAAAAGAGCACTCAAGTCAACATTGCTCTTTCTGCTCCTTTAGCCAAAATACAAATCCTGTTGCACCACATCTCTCCACCTGAGCCCTCAAGCCAATGAATAATTACAACATGCTCAAAGTGCGGGACTGAAAGGCGACACACAGCACCAGGGCGTCCTCATTCTCTACCAGATCATCTGTTCCCTGCACTCCTGACCTCAGCCCACCTTCACCCTCTGCAGCGTAGACGGCAGCAAAGCTCATCAAACAGCTGAAAACACCTGAACCCTGCAACAAAACATCCGTCTGTCTCAGTGACAACATGGTGATGGTCTCTGGACAAACAAACGGGACGCTTCACCTGAAACCATCACCAGTCCCAGATTACTGACAATTTGCAAGGCTGCAAAGGATTTCAACTCAGTGGTCATTTCAGACGCTGCTTGCTTGTGAGGTTGATTCCCTCTTCTTTACATAATACTACACTCACCGATTGTTTGTGTGGATTTTTTTATTATTATTTACCATCAAGGAGGTGGAACGTAGAGGAGGAGAAAAACAAAAAATAGCAACAAGAAAGTCATATATATATGAGAGGGAATTATATATTATATATTATATACTGTATCAAAGGAATTGAATTTTAATTATTCAAAACATTAAAGCCCTCAAAAGACTTGAAGTAGCACCACTTTATACTACAGGACATACCGACATATAAAAAGTATTGTCTCGATTGTCTCCATGATTCCTGGACATCTTCATTGATGAAAGTCAGCATCACCGTTACGCACACAGACAGACTCCTCCCGGTTACACAACATCTCTTCCCTCCACAACCAATGTAGTCAGTGACACACCACTCATATGTCATATATGTGTGATATGTGATATGATCATAAAATGAGCGATGAGGAGGAGACAAATGCGGCTCCTACCTTCCACTTCCAGCATGATGGAGAAGCACAGTGATAATCCAACGCGGCAGGAGGAGGAAGCAGCACCGTCCGGTAGGTAGTAAAGTGGTGAATGGAGCGGCAGCAGCTCGGTAGTACACAGACGTTCAGAGGCGGAGAGCGACTCTGCTTACGCACGGCGTGACGCACCAGGGGCGGGGGGGGCTTTTTCTCCTCAGGCGGGATATTTAGAGATTAATTCAAACTAGAGGTGACGGAAGAAATGATTGTAAAATACTGCAATCACACTCTGTCATATATGGTTATATATACATATATACACACAGAGTCGTCTGATGCGTTGCGCAGCACTGTGTCCTTTACGGTAATAACTCAGTAGAGTCAAGGAGTAGGTGTGTGTGCCTTTCGGGTTTGGTCTGTGTGTGAATTAAAGGAAAATATAAAAAGCTACAAGGAGCCTTCGACCATTGTTTACACACTCCAAACCAACAGGGGCAGTATTTTAGAGGTAATTTGCACTCAAATCTTCAAAGCTTCCAACAATGAATTACAGTGGGAATCAATGGGCATCGGAATTATTACCTCACCACCTTATTTGTTTGTAGCTGAGAGTCTGCTGAATCAGTAGAGTGTGAACAGATTTGTTGTACCATCAAAAGTGCTTTTATGTATTCATTTATATATTCATTTTGTGAATTTCTCACACTTAATAAAGCATCTATCTATCTATCTATCTATCTATCTATCTATCTATCTATCTATCTATCTATCTATCTATCTATCTATCTATCTATCTATCTATCTATCTATCTATCTATCTATCTATCTATCTATCTATCTGTCTGTCTGTCTGTCTACTTTGTGTAAAACAAAATACAAACAAAATCATATTTTATTACTAACTGTTAATTATACATAATAATATATAATACCGTAATAACTGTTGATGACATCCACGTTATTTCAAATGCTAAAGGCAAGTTTTGGTGACCAATTAATTATGCATCTCTCTGTAAAATATATCTGGCGATAGGCAGATGGCAGGACAGGGTAAGAAAGTGCGTATGAGTGTGAACTGTTTTCTCACTCCGGCTCTGAGTGTGTCAAAACGCAGCCGGGGTCGTGAGATCATCACAGAATGGAAGCTTGAGTGGTGACAATGTCAAGCTGACGTGAGAATCTGCCCTCGCAAAACGTAATGCTCCTTTTCTGAAAATATAACTGTGAGATCTTCTTTTAAGATGGAAACGTGTCTTTACACCATCATTGTCATGCTGTATCAGAAAAAAAATGCATTTTAGCGCAACTATGCATTTGTTGGCAGGCGACTATGGATCTCTGACATAATGATGTCCTGTTTTTCAAACACCAGAAGAATGAGACGTTATTTACTTCCAGAAGATTGAGTGATGGTCAGACATGACTGAACGTGTTTAACAGTTAAAAACATAATGTGCCAGGTAGTACACAGATACATGTTTTGTGCTGTCTTGAATCAGCTCTGGAGGCAGCTGCTGTTGAGCATCAGCTATCAGCGGCGAATCGATCGTGTTCGTTTTCTCTGTGAAATGCAACAATCATAATCTTTGGTGTCAATCAGACATCGCAGACAAACAACACGCTAAATCAAAGTAGATCAGCTACAACAGAATAATCCAAATGAGGGCGTTGTCTCAGCAGTCTACCCCCCCCCACACACACACACACACTTCTGTATCCTCAGCGGCATTGAGGTCTCAGCTGTGAAACAACACACATGCTGACGAGCAGACAGACGCACAGAGGTACACCAGGCGGTGTTCATCAGCTGTGTTACATGCTGTCTCTCATATTCCAGTCTCGCTTTCTGTCACTATTCACACATCACATCCTCCCTGTGCAGCTCCTGCAATTCAGATTATTAGATATGAGATATGATTATTAATGCCTAAATATGGAACGGCAGGAACGACATGTGAAGAGCTGCAGCAGGATATCAAACTAATGAAACTAAGAGCGTTGGCATCCACACATCAATAAATGACCAGACATATCTTGTTGAATACATAGTATTAAATCCACTGCAAGAGCAAAGAGTTCCAATTAATAACAATCATTTTAGCCATTTTAGCAAAAGTAAAACAAAAAGAGCAGCAAAAGTAGGATGAGAACAGTCCTGCTACAGTTGGTGTGTCCATGACCACATTACCGCTGTGAGGTGAACCTTCATACATCGTATGATATCTCTATACTATTCAAATGTATAAATCCTTGGGTCCATGCCTTTGTATCAGCAAAGGAAGCGATTGTTAACAACAGGCTTGAAACAAACCGTATGCACATTTGGGAAAACAAACTGTGGAAACAATATTAACCGTGAGCAGTGAATTAAAAAAGCAACAGTGCCACACAGCTCCATTCTGCGCTTCTCAATTACTACAATTATGTTTTAGGGAATAAACACAGTGCTGTGCAAAACAGTAAACAGCAACCTGGGAGTATTTGATGATGTAATGTCGAAAGCACAGCCAGAAGGGGAACGTTTCTGAGAAGTGAAGAACGCAGTGATGGTCTGACTCAGGGTTCCAGCAAGGGCCGAGCGTCAGTCAGCTCCACTGCAGGCCATTTTGCAGGAAGTACCATATATGGGTGTCACAAGCTATTGTGTGTAGCTACATGCTTCAGCAGTGCCATGTTTCTATGGCAACAGAATCAGACCCCACCACCACCACCACACACACACACAGTCAGTCTCCTGTTTTCTGTCTCACACCTTTATTCCCGAATGCTTCAGCCAGTAACTGCAGGTAGAGTATGAGTCACGTTCATAACCTTTCCCTCAAAGTTTTCAAGTCATCAGCATCCGGAACTTTCTCAGTTCACCTCAGTTCTCCCTGCCCACTGAATTTTTACCCCACAACTCAACTTGTGGTTATTATCAAAAGTGGGTTCTCAAGCTAAAAGATTAAAAAAACAGGTTTGAGAAAATGACTTTATGCTGAAAAAACAGCAAGTGGAACACCATTTTCTGGGCAGTTTCTGCACGTTGCATCACCGGATACAAACACCCCCAAAGCAGTAAATCAAGTGCATTGTTGTAGACACTTTACTTGCAGCCAAAATTCAAGCTGTGCAATCACAAAAGGAACAAGGTGGTATTTGTTAAAGCTCTGACCTGGTAGCTCCAGGTCCGTGCCTGCTCTCCAGCCCCATTGAATGATTAATGACACAGGTTCACACTGTACATATTATCACTTATATTATCATCAATATCAGACACAACCAATACAGCAGGTACCAGTACAAGCCAGTTCATCACGTTCCATTATGTCAGGTGAAGAACGGCTTGTCGGAGCTGCAGGATTGAGTCACCAGCCCTTCTTCCCTTCTTCTATCCACTCTCATCTTCACTTCTGCCCCCCCCCCTCTTGTTTGTATCTCCCTCATCCCTGTTTATCTTGTGAAATTCTTCTCATTTGAATTCACAGTCTGCATGCAACGAGACATTCACACACAGTAAACACTGACAGACACACTGCAGAGCTCTTCTGTGTTCATGCTGCTTTCATTTGTTGCGAGGGTGGTTAAATAATGAACATGTACGATATCCACCAATCTAACGAGGACACATTAAGATACATGCTACTCCCAACTGTGTCCAGCAGGTATGAGACACTTGGCGTCTTTGTGGATAGTTCTTGTAGTGGAAACTATCCACATCACCAAGCAGACCACTTGTGAGAGACAATCACCAGTGTAATCATCACTAATCCTCAACCACGTCAGGGGGAAATGGTGCTGAAGCTGCACTTTGTGGCTGAAGCAGTGTGAAACAGGAAAGTCTCACACCAGAGAAGGTGCATGCAGTGTCAGGACCACGCAGAGGAAGGACAGGAAACATGAATTGTCTTACCTGACGCAGGGGACTTGCTGCGTCGTGTTTGTATGAGGGTTCTGGGGGAACCTCTGTTCAAAGAGCCAGACATCCTCCCATAGTTCACTGACTTCATCATTCGACATTCTGCCAGCGTGAAAAGAGAGAAAGATTCAGACACAATACTGATATGAAAAAATATTGTGCAATCGCAGCTATTCAAAGAGTTTTAGAAAAAGAATAAATAGATAGAAAGGATGCAGGAACTATCATGTACAAATGGAAGGTGATGGACATTCTCTAACACATGCAAGGTCTGTAAATTAGAATTTTATGGAACGATCATAATGATATGTTGATTGACTTTGGCCTCTTGTCATGAAACAAAAAAAAAAGTCAACAAATGTACCAAGTGCTGTGATTGCTTTTCCCTGGAGGAACCCTGAGATAATGAGTTCTGACCTTCACTTACCAAACACCATTAACGTGGTGTTTCTGGGGAGATGACAGCCATGACTCACAAAGGTCTGATATTTTACAGGCAAACGGTCATGATAAATGAGCCGTGTGATGGTACTTCACATCCTCCCGGCGTTCTTCATCCCCAAATCTTGGCTCCTCTCCTCTTCATTAACCCAGCTTCATCAAAGCTCATTACCGAGTTTAGACCCATGGAAAGGAAAGATTTTGCTCGGCCATCACTGTCACTGTCTGCACGTGCCCCCGCACTAAAAAGACTACTTTTAGCAAAGAGGTGTGTGTGATAGTACGACTTGAATCGGTCCGGACACACACCACACACACACACACACACACACTGTGGTCTGTTGGCTGATTGGCTGATTTTTTTTAAATAGTTCATTTGAAATGATATTTGAATGAACATAAAAAAGAATGCTCTATAACCAATAAACCAGAGTTATACTAATGAATTAAACATAAAACTAACTTTAATCCACATTCTGTCAATATAATAATCTTGTAAAATACAATAATACTTTAACATGAATTACTGATGGTATTTATGTGCTGTAATGCTAATATGATTTATCACAGTGATAGCTCATAATATACATGTTTTTACATTTTGGATCAATAGTTCATGACAATGTTTTTTTTACAGTGAGTTATGCTGAGCGTGTTTTCTATATTGGTAACATCCAGGTTTTGTTAACTACAAGTCAGCTATGTGTTATCAAGTTATCAACCCACAGAGGAACTGACATTTAACAGAAATTGTCCATATGGCTGAACCATGCCAAAAGTCCTGACAAAATGCAGGTACATTTTGTTCCACATCCAACTCGTTCTGTGGATTTAGTTTGTAACTCGTAAATGTTCCCACATGATGATGAAACAATGTCATGGTTTCACCTTGTTCTTTGGGGGTGTAACACATCCAGTGCGTGTGTCATTTTCTTGGGTAGCAGTCTCTGTGGCCCAGTGATTAATGTGCAATGCAGAGTGGTAACATGACGACAGCTGCCAGCGCCGGGGCAGAGGCGATAATTACAGTGATGCTGAAAGCAGGCAAAGTTGTCTGCAGCTCAGACGCTCACTGACAGTCTCTCTCACCACACCGTCTGTTTTGTCTGCCTCTGCGCTTTTCTGTCTGTCTGGGAGGTCAAGATGAGCTTCTAGTAAGGGAATGGAAACCAATTAATCGTCCTCACGGGCACCAAAGAAGAAAGAAACGAGACTGTCTGATGCTTTTTAAAAAATGTTTTCATCCTTCAATCTCAGCTCATCCCTACTGGGTCAGCAAACTCTGAGGAACATTTGGATGTTGCTGGTCCCCCGCCACAACCCCTCTGGGTTACTAATACAAATTCGAGCATGCTTCACTGACTGCAAACTCTATATTCAACTTTCAAAACTGACTTGGTGAGTTTATATTTATTTATGATGCTGAGAAAACAATAAGCACTCATGCGTGTAAGTTATGAGTTGTGAGCAGCTCCTGTGTTCACTAGTGACAGAGGGGAATGTGTTTGAGCATGGAATGCAAAATGCCTTATTGGAATGCAGTAGAATGTCCTGAAATATTCCAAAGATGGAGGGTAGAGGAGGTGGATGTGTCTCTCTCTCATGAGTGAAGACGGTTACAAAACAACCATTATATTTTTAAATGAAGGATAGCAGGGGGAGGAAAGGAGACACACAGGGGAGGTGGGTGGCAGTTGGCAGGATATACATTACCTAATGGATTACTGGATATGAGTGAAACCAATGAATTTAACCAACTTTTGAAAATGAGCCAGCGCATATGGGAGACGGGAGACAGTCTGTGAGATGGTGAGAATACAGATAAGCACTAAACAGCAGGAATCGGGAGCAGAGCAGACGAGGGAGGCAGACAGACGGCGAAATACCGATGGGTGAAGTGAGGACAGCAGCCTCAGACGACCGCGGTTGGGAGACAGGCAGAGGGAGGGAGGAATTGGAACTATTGTATAACAGCTGATGTCTCCAGTGGCAGGAACTGGTTGTCCAGGGAGAAGGAGGAGAGGAAAGAGCCAATGAAGCGTAATGAAGTGGACGGATTAGGCTGATGTTCGCCTCCTGAACCACACAGATATGGAGGAATGACAGGATGCACAGCGCTACCAGAGAGTAGGATGCTGTACTCTGAACTAAGTGCACAAACATTTGAGTTTGACATGGCCTCCATTTCTGCTGGTAATGTGTAGGTGCGAGCAAAATGTCAAGGTACGTAATATCTAATAGAACCCTTAAATTAGATGTAGAAAAGTAATGGTGGTATGAAATATTTCTACAGACACATCCAGAAGCCTCTTTTCCTCTTGATGTCACATGATGGCCAAGACTTCCACTCCGTCGCTGTTTGTGCAGAAGGTGGAAAAGTAATCATATATCTCAGCACCTGTATGATTATGTCAGTAACAAAGCATGCTGTGCTCTTTGATATGATAATGTGGATGTGAATGGATGAAAGAAAACCAATAAAGATGACTGAGTATTTGAGATTTAAATGTCAGGAAAAACTCCTCACCACTCTCATCCAGCATCAGGTCATCTTGGTAGCGGAGCTTCTCGGGTCCACATGCCACAAAAACATCTTCATCGCCAAAAAAGTCCTGCAGACACGTCACCTGGAAGGAAGACACATCTGTTTGAGCACAGTGCTGTTGTTAGGGAATGAATGCTTTGCTCAAAGGAAACTTCTTGTTCAGGCAAAAGGCAACAGTTCTGTGAAGGACACACGCATTCCCAGCTCACACTGTGCACAAAATTGACTTCCCCTTCCTGTGCTCAGGTAAAAGGCCCCTGAGCCCCAGGAGATGATGGATGAGGACGACTGGGAGTGTCTGTTTGTGTGCATGTGCGTGTTTTTGTGTGCATAACGACATGAGCGCTGCAGAGCTGAGTTGTTCCTGCATTTAATCAGTAGATCAGTGACTATAATGAGCCCTCGCTGACTCGCTGGTGTGCTGCAGCACGTGTAGCCAACATCCAAAGAAGAAAGGACATAACACCACCAGCAAGTCATAGACTGAGAAAAAGAGTGTGTTACACGCCATCGTACCATAATTAACTTCAAAAGAAGCGGAGCTGGACCAACATGACTTTGAATAAATGTGCCTGGCTGACACATGCTTATTCTGCAGAACAGAGTATATATGTTTGTACACTCACACTTAATCTGCTTGCAATGTTCGGGCGTTCATTGTCAAGCATATGCAAGGAACGACTCGGCTGTTTATCATTATCTATTTGTAGCCCACAGGCCAACCATCACATCGCATTCCAAAATATATTTCACAAATGAATTTAACGTTTGTTCATCATATCTTTGACTAATCTCCCAACAAAAAGCTATTAGAAGTGAGGTTGCTAGGCTGCCTGCAGATAACTCACAGTGTGTACTGTGAGAGAGAGAGAAAGTGTGTGTGTGTGTGTGTGTGTGTGTGTGTGTGAAGGCATCCTATCTTATCCTCCAAATGAACCACAGAGTGACAAAAACAAGTTTGATCTCAGACACAGATCCTCTGGGGAGTAGGGATCACTTTCATTTAACTTTTCAATTGAATGTTTGTCTACGTGCGTCTGTGTGTGTGTGTGTGTGTGTGTGTGTATACAACCATACATCACATGGAGACACACGTTTCTGCGCAGACAAGTAAATACTTTGCGTATGTGTGAGAGACAGTGATTCTAGCTTCATAACGTAGTACATATTGCTTTGTTCCTGAACATCCCCTGATAGCGTGCTGCTGATTATTTCCAGAGCAAGCGGCTCAGCTCCCTTCAGTCAAAGATGGTTCTGATAAAGAAGCTGGTGCAGTCGATATATTTCCCCGCAGGTGTATGTGAAAACATTATTATTATTTACCATGTATATGTCATCCATGGGGCGACACAGTGGGACAGCGGCTAGCACTGTCACCTCAGCGAATGTGTGGAGTTTGCATGCTCTCCCTGTGTCTGCGTGGGTTCTCTCCAGGTTCTCCGGCTTCTTCCCACCTCCATAAGCATGCTGAGGATACTTAATGACGTCGACAGCTGGGATCGGCTCCAGCACAAAGGCAACCCATAACCAGAGCACACGGGAGAAGATGAATGAATGAATGTTATCCAGTGTTATTTTTCTGTATTCCACAGTCACCCCGACTCGAGCTGAAGTCTCCAACTAGTGTCTACAAAGGTTAGAACATTTGAGAGAATGCTTTGACCTTCACTATGCCCAACAAAGGCAAAACAGTTCCACTTTCACCTGGATCACTGTCTCCTGGCAGTGACGGCCATCAATGGGCTGACCTCAGACCTGCCAACACCTTTCCTTCAACCACCATTTGCACTGCTGACTTCCACATCCTGTTTTCACTGAAATAAATGACATATAATCTTTTTCCTCATTTCCACATCTATGATTAAATGTGCAAAGCATAACAGAGAAAGCAAAACATGATTCATGTGAATCATGTTGCTTTGTGTCCTTGATAACTCCTGGATGATAATTCATGAGACGGTCCTGTTAAAGCACACCTTTGTCGGGTGTCTATTTGTTGCAGTCCGACTCCGCCCGGACTAATGCTGTGGCTGCTGGCACAGGACGAGCTGTTGGCAGGAGCTTCCGTGAAGCTGCTTATCTGTAGATGGAAAATGTAGTCCACTAGAAAAGTAGGGTAAACACGGAGGAAAGCTCACGTGCAGAATATAATCAGTATGTGCTGGGAGCAGAAATGAGGCCTCTGAGGGCACCTTAAAGCTCTGAGTAATACGGAGCAGCACACACTGAGAAGGGTGTATGGTTGCCATGGTGATAATGCCCTGGAGGCATTTCTGTGTGGCTTGTGCCTTATATGCCCCCCCCCCCCATTTTGTTTCATTCTGTGATAGAAACCTCGGTCTTTTATATTTGATCTACTCTATTTGATCTCAACACTACTACTAAAGACCCTAAACAGAACAGTGTCATTCACACAAATCCACACACAAGTTACATGTGGCCTAGTTCATGTTGACAAACTCACACAAGTCTAAGACACCAAGCTTTACTTGGGCCTTTGGCAGGACAAATAAACAAGAACAAACATAATAAAGGAAATAAATGACTGGACTGAAAGGGAACTGCTGCAGGTTAAAACAAATGAAACTGCTGGAGATGAGACCAACTCGCTGAACGACAGGAAGCAAGCAGATGAAAGAAAAGGAGCAGAAGAGGAGCACATCTATTCCTGACTGCTGCTCTGAGCTCTCTTCCCGATGACAAAACAAGCTGCTTTGAAGTCTCTGGCTCTCTGTTCTCACACAGAATCAGCGCAGTTACACAACATCTGCCTCTAAAATGAGCAGAGGCTGAAACAAACAGCCACATAGGAAATGAAGGATTAAAATAAGACGACCAGAGAAGAGTAGACAAGCACTTTTATGAACTTTCCCGTCGCATACTTGGTTGTGAGAGAGAATGAATAGAGAAATGAGCAAAGCTCATGATGATCAGAACCCACATTAGATTTCATCCACATTCACTTTATTAAGACCTTATTGTGGTTTAAGGAAGAACAGAGACTGTGGGAGCAAAGCAGAAGTCTACTGGCAGATGGTGGGTTTATTGGAGAGTTTGATGATCAGAAGAGGCTCATACTCAGACACAATGAACACACAAGGTTCATGGAAATGTGACAATGGTGAGATTTCCAGCAGCATCATCTGCTCCTTATGCAACAGCTGAGCAGCACTTAGTGCCTCGTGAAATCATTTGTGTTCTCATCACGACACCTAGTGTCGATTCATTGAACATGAACCAGAGACTCATTTTCTCCTCTTGACACCTTTGTTGTCTCTGTCCTCAATGTTACATGCAGGTCACATAGATGCATGTACAGCATTCATTAGGCCACATAGTGGTTTCAATAAGACATGTCTCTGCAACTCATATTTGCCTCACTGCAACAGAAGATGTGAGTCTAAAAGTGAGTCTGTTTCACCACATGAGGGCAATGTTTAAGAGGCACAGACTTGCTCTCTGCAACAGTCACGTAAGAAAGTAAGGGTAGGCACACGCTAAATGTCTGATGAATGATGGGCTATCACTCACTGTCTTGTGGGTTCGGATGTAACAGTTGGAGAACAGAACACGGCAATGTAGTATCATGGAAAGAGGAGCAGACAATTTGCGTTGAACCTCACAGGTAGGTAAGGAGACAGGAAAGAACACACACACACACACACACAAATCATAGTGCTGCAATTTCTGTGAACAACACTGTCCTTAATTACATCAGACATTTCTATCTGTAGGTTTCAGGTCACCCTGGTGGACTGGACACATGTGTCAGCTTCCCTCCACTTTCAAACATTCACTGAAGTCAGTTGAGTATAAATGCATGGTTACCTTTAATATTTAAAAAATAATCACTAGTGTTTGCTAATTGTGAGCAGTGAGACTCAAACATTAATCTGGTGCTCCACAATAGACAGGCGGTGGTTCCAGGGAGGCCATGCTGAGGTCAGTTTCAATCTGCAGGGCCACATTTTACGGAGGACGAGCTGTTGCTGCCAGGCGAGCTGAGCTCAGAGGAGCTGTCCGAGGTGCTGAATCATCTGCAGCTGATCGACGGCCGTCGCTGCTCTGCAGCAGCAACCGCAGGGGAGGAGAGACAGATGAACAGACAGATGGATGGAACGGACAGACAGCACAACAGATGGATGCAGGGAAGGAAAATGAAGGGAGGCAGATCTTAAAAAGACAAGTATTTGTTGAACAACTTAGTTCATACTTGAACGGGCCACAGTGTGTCGTTAAACGGTTGGACTACAACAAGTCTGACGTTCATTGAAAAGCCGTTACTCTGTACGTCGTGTTACAGCTGCACGGCTGAAAAAAGCAATTTGTATTTCTGATTCAAATAAAGAAGCTCGGAGACATCCGGTCTGCAAACTGTGTTTTCCAGATGTGAGGGAACAGGTTTGTTTGGGCAGAATCCAATGAAGCAGATTTTAACCAGCTTTGCTGCTCATCGAGTTCGACTGGTCCAACGTCCACACAGGCTGTGCGCTCACCACATCTTGGACAGTTGGATTAAGAACGTCTCCAAATTCAAACCAGCTTGTCCTCAATGTGGTGAACAAAAGCCAGAAGGGCAGATCAGATGTCTGGGGTAAGTGGAAGAGTTCTGTTTCTCACATTGACCATGAGACAGTGAATCGAGTGGATTCTCAAAGAGAATGTTCTGCTATTTCTACTACTATTTGGCCTGGGTTTAGAGCATTCAAAAGATGACAACTGGCAAAAGAGGCCCTTGAGAAAATCACGACCCCTGAGGGTACAAATACCCTCTAACTCCCTCCCTCCATCAAAATACTTTTTCTCTTTTTTAATAATCAATTAATAATCTCCTCTTCGACCAAAAAGAGACAACAACTGGCAGGCAAAGAGCCACGCGAACTGACGGGAGGAGTGGTGAACTGAAATCAATCTGAAGGGGAGGGTGCAGGGTTCAACCATCTGGAACATGAGGGAGAATTCCAGCATCACACATCCTCCTGCTGGTTCAGTCCGAGCACTGCACGGCCCAATGTCATCAGATTAGCTGACGGGAGATGACAGAGAGGCCGAGGTACTGAGAGAAGTCACAGAGACTTGAAAAACAAGCAAGAAAAGAGGAGCAGCGGTGACATGCGGTCAATTAAATGTGCAGCGATGAGCTGATGCTGGTGTTCCTGCATTCACCTCAGAGCAGCGCAGCAGATTGTTTGGCTGGATGCTCTGTTGCATAACAACTTATGTAACGGCGCTCTACAGGGGGAAACTTTCCTTTGAATGCATGTTTGTCTCCCGTTATTGCTGCTAAATTGCAATTATGAAACAAATGACACTGGATGAACAGAAAACGAGTTCCCCGAAGGACATAAATCAGATGCTAAATAGCATCACATCACACTTACTCTCTTTAAATTTTTTTATTGTATATATTTTATTTTATTTTCAAAGTGTTGTAAGAGCAAAGCTGAGGATTCTGATTCTGATTCTGATCCCGTCGTGCATCTTCTGATCTGCTTCTGCTTCTGGTTTCCTTCATTTTAACCTCATTTCTGATGTTGTCATCTCATTACTGATGTCTCATTGCTTGAAGTCAAGTCTCTCTCCTCTAACCAAAGTCAATCCTTCCTTCACTGGTTTCATTTCACCTGCCTCTTATTCATCATTTTGTGACCAAGTGACTCACTTTACAATGTGAATTTATGGTATCATCAGCAATAGCAGCATCCCACGTCAAATGGGAATCTTTCCATTCCTGGACGAGCTGTTCCTCCTCCCGAGCCACTGGCTGAAGGCCTTAGTAAATGTAGAATCACTGCCAGTAAACAATCCACATTTTACATCGGAAAGGCTGCAATAAAAGGAATTTATTTGCAACTTTTGCCTTGCATTTGCTTGAGCCCATGTTGTTCCCTCTCAATCGTGAAGCCGCAGTGAATAGCCCCTGACTAGTCTTGATTAAACAAAACCTCGGACAGCTGTGAGACATGCTGCTCCCTCTGAGCAGCTACTAGCAGGAATAAAAGCTTTTAAATGCAGATTTAGTTCAGAGAAAGTGAGCGAGTAAAAAGAGTCAGGTGTGTGTGTGTGTGTGTGTGTGTGTGTGCTTGTGTGTGAGGAGAGTGTAACGAGGTTTTCAATCTCCCATCGATCCTCGTTTGCCAGCAGATCTGCTGTCAGCCCACCAATCTGTTCCACAATCCTTTCAGCCAGCAGACAGATACAGAGTCAGACAGAGACGAAAACTGCTTTAACAACCTGCACACAATAGCAACACATGATTCACCGATCCTGCTCAGCAAGCTGCAACCCATTTGTCCTCAGTGGGATATTTTTGCAACTACACAGTATTATAGCAAACATAGTGAATGCTGCTGTAGGTGCATGACACAGACACACACACACACGTACACACCTCCGCACACATGCTGCTGAGCTGAGTAACTGTGACTCAGCAGATCAGCAGGAGCAGCGAGAACGTCCCACAATCCTCTTATACAGAACAAGAAGCCACATCATCAGCACACAAGCATCAACCAAAGAATAAAAACAGCGAAATGAGCTGTAAGTGAACATAATCCCCTTGATACGCAGTGTTTTGAGGTGGTGATGCAGCACATCTGCAGACTGGGGGGGCAGTAGGGGGCGAGAGACAAACTGAGAACTGGGAAAAAACGAAATTAGTGAAACATGCAGAGATTGATGGAGAGAGAGGCCGTTTGTCACTGCTTTTCCATTCAGCAGTGCCTGCTGAATGTGTTGATTACATGACGACGAGAGCTGTAAAAAAATGTGAGAGTGTCGATGACGAGGACAAATGAAGCTCAGACAGGTGTTCAGAGGAGGCATAGACCGCTGAGGGAAAACAAATATGATTATAAATGAACATTCACAGGGTTCGACAGAGGGGATGAGACGGTAAAGAGAAAAAGACTCTTGAGTTTTGATAAAAAAGGAGGAGACCGACTACGTGGTTTGAGAGGTGAGAGCTGCACTGCAAAGACCAAGTTCACCCACACTCTGATGACTAGAAATGGAAAAAAAACCCAAATCTTTCTGTAAGGCTGCATTCAAGTACCCATTTTTTTGAACGCACTGAGTGTATTTGTAGCACGAGCGTTGTGCGCATTGTACCTCTGGCCCTTTGTGAGACGATGAGGGCTAATTAATGAGATGCTCCAAATCACAATGCAACCGTCCTTGGAGATGACGCGCTGGCATTACATCATGCACTGGCAGACATCTGCCAACAGCTAATGGATAGTGATGCATGAGCAACATACAACAAATGAACAAACAATAAATATTCATGCCTAAGTGTGTGTGAGCCATGCGAGGCTCGATGCTGGCAGCTGGGGTCCATCATCGTGATGTGTTTACGTGCCAGTCCGTGCCTGTGTGTGTAAACAGAGCTTAGAGGTATTAATAGGCGTGTCCTAAGCCACTTATGGGTTGTCTACTTTCTAGATCAGATCAATCCAGGTCCAACATGCTGCCCTGTGCAACTGTTTGACGTGACAGACGGCCGGCTCGTTGCCAGGCAACGAATTGAAATCATCACAGAAACAGTCCAAGGTGAAGAGCTTACTGACAAATAGAAGGCTGATGTAACCGAAAAAAGAGGAGATCATCTCCGAGGCATTATCAGATACACTAGGAGCTAAGGCTGAAGGGGCGATGTGGGGGGGTGGAACTTGATCTACTTGATATACTTCAGTATTCAGTTACTTGTATTACAGGCAGGAATGTGATATCCCAAAGGATCCCGGCGGAGTCAGCACCCACTACCAAGTATATGGAGATCAGATTCTCAGACGGGTTCGCAGGATGTCATGTTGTCTTCTTTCAACTGTTATTGGACAGAAACACATTTATCTGCACTGACATTGAACATCTCCCCAAAGCATGACAAGCCTAGTCGACAGGTCTCAATGCTGAAACTCCTTTCCATTACAATAATTCATTTTTATTAGCCGTTCAGCTGGGCTGGAACATTATGTAAGAAGTCACATGGGCTGCTGCAACTGGTGATAAAGATTATGAGAAGATGAAGAAGACGAGCAAGGAGAAGAGAGCTGTGTGCATGTAGATATACGTCCTGACCCACTGTCTCTGGCCTCATTACAGGGGTTAATGAGTGAAAAGAGCCTGAGCTCCTGTTCCCAGATCCCCCTTGCTCTCTTTCTTTCCTCTCTCTCTCTCGGTTCCACAGAGACTGCGTTACAGGCCCAGAAACCTACTTCAGCCACAGGCTCAATGACTGACATGGCTTAGAAAACCCACACACAACAATTGCAAGACCCCCCCCCACCACCACCACCACCACTGTCACACACGGTCTACTTAACCCTTACTGTAACCTTACCCTGGTGTGCACTCAGGTAATTACTTTCAGCACACCTGATATTCAATAATTAAACCGTCGATCAATGAGCCGCCAGCACACATCCACTTTCCGGTTAATTCTAATGTCATTTTCTTATTGCCTTTTTGTTTTGACCTGCATTTTAAAAAATCCCCTCGCAGGCCTGATTCACTAACACGTTGACATGGATTAACCACATTTCACAGGGGGTTTTAAGTTTGCTTCCAGCTTATCTCGTGTTTTCTGGGACCTTTCACCTATTCAGAAACAGACTGAGGCTGTTCACGTTTTCTTCCCAGTCACGCAGCACATACATTCAGCAGATGATTTTCTCCAAACGCAGTTTGAGAACAACAGGGACACACATGTACTCTCCCTTCAATGTGATGCTGCACCCGATCAGCCACACCGCATGTTGTTTCCTCATCATTCACATCTCACTTTAGAAGTCCTACTTCATCTCTTTTTCCCTTGATTCCATAATCACAAAGGAAAAATGCCTCACTCAACACAAAAAAATGAGAAGAGCGTGGTTCTGCACTCAGCTCAGCTAGTTTGGCAGTGAGTCTGTTACCAGGCCTGGAGGCCCAATCAATATCACCGCTAAAAATAGCATAACCATAATAGTCTTACTTCCAAGAGAGGTGAATGCGGAGCTCCAGTCTAACCGTAACCCATAGCGACCATAGAGTTCGAGGGCGACATTGAAAAGTTTAATCCCCAACAGGAGGTTTGTCAAGGAAAACCTGATCTTGGGATTGTATTGGCTGGTGCTGGGATCGGCCAGCAGGTCAGATCAGGAAATCTGACTTCCCACTGCGTTAACACGGGATCATTAAATAGGCTTCGGACACAGCATGACATGTCAGCGCTACCACATGAGGATTAATCTTTAAAACTGACATATATAGAGCACAAAAAGGCAATTAATCCCCCCCCCCCCCCCCAAGGGCAGAAAGCCCCAGTCATTCAGGAAATGTACAGCTGGAAGAGAGGCGATGACAGGATGCCCTTGACACCAAATAATGCTCTTTCAAAATAAGGGTGGGAAAGAGGTAGCTAGCTAGCTACAACAACTGAAACAAAAGCAGCCAAAACTGATGATTCAAAATGAAGCAAGAGACGACAAGTAACAACATCGTATCTTTCACATTCCGAAAAACATACTCAGAGTGTAATGATGTTTCAGAATAGCAGCATGGATGCTTTACAATGCCTGCTTTTTTTAGCGCCTCCACAGCTGAGCGAGGCAGCTTAGTGAGGTGGGTGTACTATCAAGGGTCTGTGACTCAAATTCGTGTATCACAGCCGTGTGGGTGAGACTCCATTCCGGGATTTCATTCATCTTTAGCTTCTGTCAACCTCTTTCACTCTTTCTCTCGACAGAGAGAGAGAGACCAAGACAGGGGTTCCTTCATTCATAAAAGAGTCGTTAAAGATAAATGAGAGTGCTACCATTAGACATTTAGGGCATTCTGACCTTTCCTCCTGAGTCATTTTCTCTCTCCTCAACACCAGTTCAAAATCAACACTTTCTGGAAACCACTCATCATGTGCACACACTCACAGCAGCATCCTGGAAGACCTCTGAGATGGAACGAGTGCTACTGTGATCCAACAAGCAGCACAGCCAGTTGTGGGAGCACATCTCATGATCTCGTAGACCACAAAGGTGTGTGCTGAGGGTCGCTCCACACAACATACTGATGAAACAGGCTCATTTCTCACCAGTTTGCCCTCCAGCGTGTAGATCTTCTTCACGATTCCAGAGTCAAGCTTGATGGCATCTGTGATGTCGGTCAGGACTTGTTCGTAGGAATGGGCCGTCTTCTTGTTCAGCAGGATCCTCACAGCCTTGCGAGGCTTCACGCCGCTCCTCACCACTGTCACCAGTTTTGGACGTATGAAGTCCTTGTTTTCGCGGCTCTCTGGGGCTCCCGCCTTGGAGCTGCCCAAAGAACTAGGCCCTCGGGATGAGGTCGACGAAGCCTTGACGTTTACTGACCAGTTGGGGTTCACGTTTTTTGTGTACTCCACCTTTTTGTAAGCTTCAATGGAGCTGCACACATAACTGTCACCTGTTGGAGATTGGGTGGGTGGGGGGGGGGGGCAGAAAAGGAGAAACTATGGGCCAATGTCATGATGATTTGGATTATTTTGTAGCTTGTTTTCCTTTCACACATGATTTGTTTCAAACTTTGGATGGTGCCAAAAACCATGGAATGGGTTCTAGTATCATGGGATTAACACTGTTTTCATACATTGACTTGTTTTTAATGTACCTATTTTTGAATGTAAGTAAACGTGTGAATTTGTCTTGGAGATGAATAAAGTATCTATCTATGACAGCTGAGGTTTCTGATGTTTGATTTATTACCAGTTGTCATGTTTAAGTGTGATTAGGATTTCTTCTTGAGAGGGAAGTATTTTGGCATATCTCCATGTTCCTTATGTGACCACACACACACACCACGGACCTTCTATGAGCTGCTCGATGCTGGTGATCCTCTTGGACCCGTCCAGGGTGTAGATGGTCCGGACGCCCTGCGGCAGGTTGACGTTGTCGGACAGGGAGCGGGTCAGGTCGGCCAGCAGGGCGTCGAAGGTCCGGAACCTGTCGGTGGAAATGGCGTATACGATCCCGTTGAAGTAGCGGTCCCCGTTCCGGTAGAAACGCACTTTCTTGGCTCTCCTCTCCGCCGTCAGGGTCTTCAGTGTGCGGGTCCGGTACAGGCTGCAGTGGGCGCTGTGTGTGGGGCTCGAAACCCCGTTCATCCGAGCACTGGACCGGCCGTGTCTCTGACCTTTGTCCCGGTCGTCGAAATGCTCCATCTCCATCTCCAGGCTCACAAGCACGGCGGTGCTGTCTGGGAGGCAGAACACAGAGGATTGGGGAGGATGGATGGATGGATGAATGGAGGTGTGGTGTGGTGGGTGGATGGAGCTGCTAGGAGAAGTTTTCAGATGTTTTCAGTTTTCAGGAGTTTAGGAGAGGCAGACGAGGAGAGAGGTTCGCCGGTGTCCGTGTCTGCTGCGCGGTCTGAAAATAACCCCCTAATGACAGATTAAGTGTCTCTAAGCCGGCCAGTGGACAGCATGCTTCATAACACACAGACTGACCGGCTGACGGCCTCCTGCTCCATCACCAACGGACGGAGAGAGAGAGGGCGGGGGGGGGTCTATTACCCCCCAGCATCAGCAGCGTCAAACATGACCAGAGTTCAGTGGTCAGGTGAGATGACGGATCTTACCTACGTGAGCCACCAACGCTTCCGTGACCGTCACCTCCAGCCTGACTGATGCTCGGTCCCCGGCAGTGGTGACAGAACGCGTCCCGGTCCGGTCGATGTGCTCCAGCACCGGTGTGGTCGGTCGGTTTGGTTGTGAGCAAAAAGCAGAGGCTGGTCTGGAAATGGACTAAGTAGCAGCTG
>CAAKHB010007063.1:145765-188547 GCA_901007665.1 Aeoliscus strigatus
CACACACGCGTCGTGATTCCATTCAGCACCCCCAGCCCTCATCAGGATGCAAACCCACGCCCGGGGATGGAGCCTGTAAGGACCCCCGCGACTTATCCCCTCTCCTCCACTGCTCCTTTTGATTATTTTTTTTTTAAAATACACGAACATAGTATTATTTTCATTTCACTGTATTCTCAATAACTCATGTACACGGATACCGGTGTGGAAGAGATGGGATCAAAGATCATTTTTGCGTGTAGGATGTTATGTACACACCCCGACTACCACTGAGGACTTAATGCTGCTGATAAATTCAATTCATCATCTGGTGAAATGCTGACGTTTATTCTGTTGTTTGTAATTATTGCCCCTGTTGCAAAGACATCTCGCTCATGCAAAAGAAATGAAAGTCTGTATGAAGACTTGTATGAAGACAAGTGGCATACATCTATTTGTAAAGCAGCTTTATAAATGAATGCAGCTTTTAAAGGAGCAATGCTACAAACTTGTTCAGGTCTTCTATCTGCCCAAACTGTCAGACAACACAATCAGATTATGTTCATTGTTGTGATCATTAGTGACTGTAAAAAACAATATCTGTAAACTTCTTGACCCAGGTGCCTCAGTGATGACCAAACTTTCATTCATTCATCCTTCATCTTCTTCCACTTATTCCGATTTCAGGTCGCGGTTGTCCTAGAGCCGATCCCAGCTGTCCACGTATGAATGTCAGGGTCCACCCTGAACGAGTCGCCACCTCTTCAGGGCCACATGAAGACAGACAGACAACCTTTCACACTTACATGAGAACCCGGGAGAACCCACGCAGACACGGGGAGAATGACCAAACTGAATCCTTATAAATTCTTTCAACATATGAGTGAGTTGAGGGAGAAACTTGGAGCAGATGCTTCAACTGGCTTCTCCCCATGAGCTCTGAACCTGCGTGTGGTAAAAGGAAATGGAGTCTTTGAGGAACTGCAGCTAGAAGACTTCTGACCCACATCCGGGCTCAGAGGAGCCTCCCAACTCAACCTGGTGAACCACACAGGGTTCATCAGGCACTTATTTGAACATACATATCCACATCGGCCTTGTCAGTGGTCCAATACCATGACTGCTTCTGTACGAGACCTGCTGGCATCAGTACGCACATGAATGCATCAGAATGTGTGACAGTGACATACATCTTTTCTATTTTTGGGAACCGGAGTGCGTCACGAACTGATGGCTGACGAGATGTTCTCGTCTAAATAAATCCTGGTAAAACAGCACGTGCTGGGTCTTTAGTCGAGCACAAGAGAGATGGAGGACAAGTAGGACACAGTTGAGGGTTTCAAAGCAGGGACATGGTCTCATTTCCATCCTTGAAGTGTATGAATTAATAGCACACATCTGATTTATGTCCACAACAACTGCGTGAGATGAAACAGTGATTACCGCTAACACAATCACTAAATTGGCTGGTAAAAATGTGTACCAAACTTTTACAGTAATCAAGCATACACACAGACAACAACAGATCTTCTCTTGTATCAACACTTGCAGCAGATTAATTAAGGACAAAATAAAATCTAAGTAAATTAACTTGGAGCTGCAGCACCAAGAGTAATAAAATGTCTTCAGAGAGGTCATTATTTCTGAGGCAAGTAATTTTCCTGAAATTCCTGAAATGACTTCCATACTGAGAGATGGAGGCATGTGCGATCTGTCAAAGTACTCCAGTGAGCATATTTTATCCAATTTGACATGATATATTGATTACACTGCATGAGTGTTGGACAAATAGATTGGTGGCCCACTATCCCTCATAAAAAAGGACAGGATTACCACCAATGTCTGACACATTGACTGACTGATGTGTAATCTTGTGGCGAATCCCATCTGGCATCATTCTGAAAATCACCTTTTCTCTTTTTTTTAAATTCATAGACCAGGAGGACCATACAATCCCACCCACTGACAGCTGCTGGAGACACACTGTGCATGAGGACGGAGGCAGCGGGTGAAAATGACGGGTCTTGAGGTCGACTTGGAAACTGTGAGAGTCTCTGAGCTGTCATGGGATGGAGTTCCAGAGCCCGTGCGCTGCCCTAAAGACGACTCTGACGTCAGAACTGAAGGTCGGACTTGGGAAGCACAGACGAAGTGGAGAGAAGGTCCCTAAGGGGGTGAGCAGTTTATGGAGGGCTTAGGAGGTGGAGATCAAGATTTTGGACACATCCTGGAGGTCATGTAAGGTGTATGTCTGTGAACATCGTCACCTAAATGTCTTATGGACGCCTGAGCACCCGACCACTCACCGCATCCTCACAGTGATTCATGCTGCTTTGGTACATGCTGTAGCGATTGGCAGCTTCACCTCTCAGCACAAATCGTCTGGTTGGTTAGTCTGTGATTCATGGACAAGATGCAGTGATATCAACAGGGTGGAAAGAACGAGGGGGAAGAGGGAACAGAGCAAACTGAGTATCACGCTAATGCTAAGTTGAGCTAATATCAGTGTTGTTGACACCAACTGTTTCCATCTTTGATTGTTTTATTCCACAAGTCCTTAGATGCACATGGATGTATTTCCCTTTTCTTAGGTATTCATCCACACAAAACACATCTAAACAATACCTGACTCATAATAAAAATGGGTTGTACGATACCACAGCTAAATTAAGATCTTTTTTTCAAACATAAACATGAACTGTGCTTTTTCCTTTCATTGTTTTGTCTATTCAAGCACTTTTTCCTTTCAGTTCAGCGTGGCTAAAGATGTATTATCCTTCATTATTATTATTATAATGCTGTGTGAGCACTGCACAAAATAAAGCGCCATGAATATAGAATCATGTCCTTTGTTAGGAAATAACATCAAGTCAGTATTTCGAGGTCGGCAAGAACTGAACTCCTCATCCTCCACACTTCTTCACGAGCACAAATGCCACAGCCTCAGGCTGTTTTCATCTCCACTATCTCACGTAGAAACAGATTTCTTCCACCAACGTCCTGAAAGGCGGTCAGTGGGTGGGATGGAGGTGGCCGGTTGCTCAGTGGATGAACTAAAAACCAACAAAGAGGTGTGCGTGGTGCCATTTACGTAACGTGAGTTGTAGGAGGCGATTAAAAAATAACTGTGACAAGAAATATCAGACTCTGAGAAATTAGATGACCTGAAATATCCCTCTATCCCTCTAGAACCCTTTCCTCTGGTTGAGATAAAAGAGAGAGAGAAAATAACACATTTCCAAACATTTGATAACACTGTATAGGTCATCAGTTGTCGCTGGAGTGGGGCAATGGGATATAATATGAAGATGAACAAAGCCCCAGAGAGCTGATGGACATTCAGAGGTCCGACTTAGGGGCTGTGTTTCAGGTATTGCTTTAGGGTGGGTAACCTGCTTCCACGACAGGATTTCTTCTCCTCTCTTCCCTCTGCTGTCGCACCGCCATCGTCTCCTCGCCCAGCTTCTGATTCCTTTCCTTTCCTAGAGTCAGCCTGAGACTTCCTGCTGGTCAGCCCACCTCTGCACAAGGAATGAACAGAAATGGAAAAGAGTGGATATATGTAAACAATCAGGAAGTAAAGACGAGAAGAGGTATATGAAACACAATTGGTTACTCCTAAGAGCCACACCGACCCACCTGCAAAAGCTTTTCTCATTTGGAATACACCGTTGACACTGACAGGCCTTGAAGTTAGCAGCATAGCTAACACGAGTTAACACCAGCTTCTCCTTCATCTTCCTGCTCCAAACCCTCATGTAGTTGCTGGTTTGCAAGAAACCACGAGACCTTTATTCTATTGTCATTACAAAATGACACAATCCGCAGTTACTTCCTTAAGCCAAGCTCATGAAGGTTTTTGGGTTTTTTTAACAAATCACTTTCTGTAGTTACATCAGAGCTGTTTATTTAATACATGTGGTGGAAGTTTTCAATAACTCTGTATCGTTTCAGTCATCTATGTCAGTGGTGAATTTTACTGTGTCTGTAAATAAACTCTGTTCTCACTCAGGTCAGGTGTTAAATGACAGTAGTCATGTTGCATTTCATATTGTATTAGCTGACAACCTGAATGAATGTGAGACACGTAAGAAAAAGAAAAAGCTAAATAAGGCATTCTATTCAATTGTGTAGTGGTGTCTCACTGACCTCTGTTTGCCCTCTAATTCTTTCTGCGGCTGAGGGCAGTTCTGTCTGCGTTGGGCTTCAAAGGTGGAGGACAGCTGCGGCAGCAAACATACAAATTGGTAGTAAAGTAGTAAAGTCCTTTACTCAGTTTTTAGTCAAATCACTGATCACAGAACAAAGGAGCTCTAGAAGATGAATGGAAAAACTATGTTTAACGAGTTGGACGGCAAAGAAGTTGTGTTTCTATGAGATGCCCATCAGTGACACCATTATGCAATGTCCAGTGACATGCAAGAGATGGAATGCTTACCTTTGCAATTTCTGACAGGTAAGCCCGCCTCTCATCATTGGTTTTATGAAATGCCTGAGAGGCAAAAGAACAGTCAATAAGAATCTGTCTGCTCGTGAGTAGAGTGGATTTGGTGCATGTGTGTATTAGACGAGTATTTCAGTAGGTCTTCAGTGGTAATGAGCAACAGATTACAACATGGATTACTGGCTGCACATGCTGGGCGCTAAACCTTTATTCAAATAATATCTTTCTGTTTGTTGAGCAGAACAATACACAAAGACTTCGCCACACTGAGCACGCACTGGTCTAGTCTCAGCAGTATGGGACAAAGGTTAGAGTTTGACTTGGAATACAACCTTTTTTAATGAAGATCATTTGCATTTCAACCAAAATAGTTGCTTTTGTGATAAATAATACAGAAACGAGATTATGTTCCTCACCTTTCCCTCTTGTTCAATCCTCAGACGACAGTCCATCAACTGACTTTGGAGGTCGGATTTCTCATCAGTCAGGAGCTTCAGCCGCTGGCGTAGTGCATCCTGCAGCAAAGTGCTTCCATTCATTAACTAATCTTAAGGCATTAAAAAAAATAATAGCTATTAATGACAAATTATAAATGGGTTTGCCATGATGAAACAATTCCATACGGAATGGAATTGTCTCACATAAATGCATTGTACTAATAGTAGTACTACTAACTAATACTACTACTAAGAATAATAAGACACAATCCAGCTGCATTGTGAATCATTGTAAATTCCTGGGATTAGAATAATTGTCACTGCACACGTTATGTTTGCAGCTGCAAACACTGACACTGACATTGATTGCACTAAATACAATTTGTGTTCTTCGTCAGTCCAGAATCTTGAAGCACACACACACTTTGACACAATAATGAGTTTCTGTTGCTGAACACATCCTAAACCCTCAGCGTGTTGTGTGTTAAAGCGCTGTAATTAGTGTGCAACACTCTCCAATGATTTGTAAATCCTGTGATTACAGTGCTGCGATTAACTTATTCAGCCTGTATCAACAGAAGACAGAGACCAGCTGGCATCAAAATGATCTCAGTCCTGCCCACTCTCTCCTCCGACACGATGTCTATGGCGCCCCCTGCTGGTATGTTAATACACCTTTGTATCACTGTGGTTTCTTCATTTGCACAGGAAAAAAAGACAAGTTCACAATCAAACATTACATGAAAAAGAACCGGGTTGGCACTCACCACTGGCATGTCATCATAAGATCGGATCGAGGCCAGTCGATCTGTGGAAAACAATCAGCAATCACTTTATCAGAATAAAGTGTATTCAAATTACCTAAAGAAACATTGAGGAAACACTGGGTAATGGATATAGAGGTAGACATATCTCCTGGGGATTGTAAGTCATGTTTACATAACGTTAATAGAATATACAAAGAAATGGGTGATACAAATAATATATAGATGCATCAGACTCCACACATGGACTTCATAAATGGAATACCAGCAGACTCTGGTTGGAGATGTAAACTACACATACTCTTAAAGACTGGTGGAATAACATCCATTAGATTATGTTGATTATGATGATTAAGTCCTGCACAAAGATTTCCAAATCTCTGCAGAGCTATCTAGTTCGGGATTGACCACAGAGCTTTAGGACAAAGACATTTCACGCTTTGTGAAAAGAGGGATTATTCTGGCTCAGCCAAACGGATATTACATCATACGACATCAGAAACATCCACCCCCTTATGAAGTATGGGCTCCAACAATGGCACGGTGTGACCGATGGACTGGACCGATGTATGTTCACTATGTTTCACTGTCTCAGACTGGCTGATGATTGATGATTTGTGGTTCTTGATTGTGGAGTGGTGTCGGTGTGGTGGTCTGTGTTTTTGTCTGTTTTGTTTCTGTGGTTTCATTTGTTTCTTCTTGTTAGTGTTTAAAACAACCCGTTGAAACCCGTTGAGCTTACCCACTGGGTTTCCACGCAGGTCGTCCAGTCGCTCATGAATGAGTGAGATCTGTCTCTCCAACTGTCCATTTAACTCCGTCTGAGTCTCATACCTTGTCTTCCACTCATTTCCTGGTGTGTCAGAATTCACACATACAGTCGTGTCATGAAAACATGCCCACTTGTATATACACAACAGAAGACCAAGCAGTCCTCCTCACCTTGTCCATCCACACCCCGCAGTCTCCTCTGCAGCTCACACATGGTGCTCCTCAGGTCACACACTGACTCGTGCAGCATTTCCCTGCAAACAAAGCGCCATGTCAGTTCCTCCCCTTAAACACCGGGAATGAATCAACAACTTACTTCACTTCCCTCTCCTGCTCCAGCTCGGCCTGCAGTCGAGACAAGTCGTATTTGCTGTAGTCGCTGTCTCCGCTCATCTTCATGGAAAAACTAGCATCTGGTATAGTTTGGGCTCCCTGGTTCCCATGGTGACGACCGCTTCCGGTTTGAGCGCCGACGGCAATGGAGGTGGCGCAAAATCGCGCGAGAATTGAAAATGAACAGGCGCGATGAACAAAATCAAATAAGATAAAATGCTAAAACATATATAGTAAAGCCTAAAATAACTTAATATACCAAACTCTACTTTAACCTTGACAACATAACCGATTTAAAGTGAGAGATAATGGGCGGTATATTGACTGAAACATACAGAATTATTATATATAATTATATTTATATAAATATTATGCGACAAACGTGTTCTACACAAAGATGTGTACAAACATGGCAGACAAAAACAGGTAAACGTTTTAAATCTCAGAAATATGTGGATTATTAGATTATTATAAATTAGCATGATGTTGATGATGTCATTTTATTTTATCTATTTTTTCTCTGCTTCTTCTTCTTTCTTCTCTTTATTCTGAGCGTCCTTCCCCACAGCCTCCACATGAGTCTCTGGTGTCTGCGTCTCCGTCTGCTCGCTCTCCGCTGCCTCTTCGTCTGAGCTCTTCAACATGACCTTGGCCGCCTTCTTGCCCGTCGTCCCCAGGATGGCTTTGAAACCCAGATTGTCTATGTTGAATGCAGTCACACCAACATTGACCACTGACTGCAGCGCCGTGTCTGTGGCCTGACCTGCATCATCCCCGTACCTTCACCACACATCATAGGTTTCTTCATGAGTTCAACAATACACGGTGAATGTGGACTGAAAAAATGAGGCACTTGTCAACACACTGAGAGAAAAGTATTATCAAATTTCACTTTTTAGTAGTTTTATTAGTAACAAAGTAGGTTACAGACAGTATCAACAGCCAGACCTTCACCACCCAACACGAGCAGGCGTTTACATTTATCTGCAGACACACACCAAGACAGACGCACACCAGAGGGAAGATTAAAACAACCTAAGATAAGCAGTCAAAGTAAAATCAGGTATAAATAAATCACCAGAAATCAGTATGATGTAAGAAAAAATGATGCTGCTAGTGCTGGATTTTAATGCAACAGGTAGTTTTCAGCCATCATTTAAGTTAGTGAAAGAGGGAAGATGAAGCAGCAGAGCTGCTGGTTTGCAGGTCTTTGCCGTTCCTCCTCATCCAGTCACATTTTGGTGGAAATGTTTAAGAGATTCTCTAAGCCCCTAAATCTGGAAAGAAACAGGTGTGAAAATGGATCAGTTCCCCAACATACCCAGAAGAAGTCAACACACAGGTAAGAGTTTCACTACTTTTGAACCCAGGAGTCGACTTGAAAGCGAGCAGAGGCAGAAAGAAGGCAGGTATCTTTTCAGTCACAGGAGAGATGACCATTGTGGAAAACTTACTTGTACTTCACAGTTGTGACAGTCTCTCCTGCCACACTTTTCCCAACAAGCTTGGCTCCAGACTCCAGACTGGACCAAACAGTAGAGAAACCTGGTTTGGGTATCAATGAACAGACAGATTCAATGCGTTACAATTCATTAAGCAGATTTGGAAAATTGCCAACCATCAGCTCTAAACCTCTGATATCTCACTGTCCAGATAGATTCAGACTGGTTTAGTTGTCATATGCATGTCAATGCATAGTCAGAAATATATTGAATGTTAACGAGTGGAACCAAACCCAAAGGGAACATGGAAAAGTTTAACAAAAGCTGTATTCCTTGATGCTGCTGCTCTGGCAGTTGCAAAACGTATTACAATACCCAGTACCTGGATAAAATTCCTCTATCAGTGGATGAAATTCACTCTAGCTTTGGGCCCGGAATGAACTGACAGATAACAAAGGTACAGTAATTGTGGAGTAACAAGGGAAGAATAATAATAAAAGAAAGGACAGACAGTACGTTTACGGTAGACACACATACAGTACCTTGTACACTGCTGGCGGCCACAAACTTAGCTCCATCTAAATTCGAAGCTTGGCCCTCCTTTCTCGTCTTCAGAGACTCTGGGATAAGCTTGGCGCCATGTTTCTTCACATGGGGGGCCACCTTCTCAGCCACATGTCCAGCCACTGTACTCACGCCATTAACTGAAAAGATGTACGCATACAGTGGCCATATATTCAGGAGATGATGGTATGTCTGGTACCTGTGGGTTTGTTGTCATACCTATGAGCTGGCTGACACGTGCAGCGCCCCCGGTGGCCTTTCTAGCCACCTGCAGGCCTTTGGAGACGTGAGGGCTGACCTCTGAGGGCGTGTCCTCTGGTGACAGGTGGTCGCGGATCTTGGCTGCTCCTCTGTGAATGGCTCGACCAGTGGCCTCTGCTCCTTTTGCAAACCCTTGACTTAAACGCTCAGCTCCTAAAGAGACCAGTGTGCGACGGATGTACACCGGAGTTTGGTCCTGTACAAACTGCTCTCCTTTATAAACAAAGTGCTGCACCTTCTCTGGGGAACACACCTACACACCTGACAAGATTCCTTGACCCATCTTCTCACTCCACCCAGGAAGCGGTGGTTTTTCCTTCTTCCCTGCTGCAACTGTCAGTCCTGTTTGCGCGTTCGGGGGACCAAGGGGAACTTTCTCACTCAAGCTGATGACCTCTGACCCTGCATCGTCTGGACCCTGACAGAGTGATACAGTAAATCGACATAAAGTGTTTATACACTTTTGCAGGTTCAGTACTATCAGCACACGGACGCCCAACACACCCGACTGACCTGAATCCTGAATTCCGTGAGCTGCAACATGAGATCCTGAAACATTTCTCGATCTGTAGCCGGCAGTTCAGAGGACAACACAACGCCCGCGTAGGACCCTGGCGCCTCTGCTAAGGTGTCGGGGAACATGAAGATCCCAGAGTTGGCCAAAAGCACTGGGGTGTCTGATGTCAGTGGGTACAGCCAGCCGCACGCCTTGAAAGCACACAGACACACAAAAGCAGGTAAATTTGTGAATGATGAGGTCATCAGACACTGAGGAAACAGCTAAAACGTAGGACATGACCCTGTTGAATCCTTTTTTTGTGGATGAATACATCATCCAATCCGAGCCAGCACCATGTCCCTTCAGTCTCAAAGTTTCCCCTCTAAAGAAACATGGAATTCAATTAGGAATTCTATCAATAATACACACAGACATTCTACATATTCACAGTGAATCACGCTGTGGTATGCCGCCTGGCAGCATGACCCCTGTGAGCACGGCGGACATTGAAGAAAACAACAACAGAAGTGCAGAGTCATCTATTAATCATACCATTGTCACGGTGGGAGACAAAGCAGCCTCAGAGTCATGAGTTGAACTCCAGCATACAGAACGGCACAATACACGCTTTGTATAGACAAATGACATGATTGTTTTTGAGACTTTGTGTATCAGTTATTCTTGTACCTTGGATGCAACTGTCTACAACTGACTAAGAAATATCTATCATTTTTTTAGAATGTTTTGGGAGTAAAAAAGTACTTTCAAACTCAAATTAATGGCAGAAATAAATTAGAAACAAATATAACACTCCGGTCAGAATTTGAAAACTGTTTTGGACATGTTTTTAAACTGTAGGAATGTTAAATGTCATCTTAAACAAGATGACAAGATGATTTTTCTTAAGCAGAAAGTTCTGTGACGTGTATTTAATCCATACACAACATAAAACTGGTCTGACTGTGATAGTGACATTTACATCTGACTGGACACTGAAGACTATTCAAGTTTCAAGTTGTTTCGTACCCCCTCACCCCTCTCTCTCTCACACACACACACACACACATACACACACACACTCACCACCTCAGGCTCCGTACTTACATCCAGAAAGACGGGGGGTCTTCCAGCAGCACCATCCTTCTGCTGACAGCCAAAAGCAACGATGCGAAGGTACCCAGGAGAAGACAGAGAACTGACTTGTCCACTCGGTGCCACAAAAAACATCTGTACTCCCGAGGGGATAAAAAGCAGTTCATTCCCTGCTTCTCCTGCTGCCACTCCAGGCAGCTTTCCCGACCTGAAGCCTCCGGCAGGCCCATACCCCAGGCTGCGATGGCCGTCTGTGGGCTGTGGCGTGTAGGCTGGAGGCTGGTCCCCTGGGTTGGCCATGGTTGAAGTTTCTGGATCTGCAGGTGGTGCTTGTGTGTTCAGAGCAGCTCTGTCTGCTGCTGCTGGCGCTGTGTTGTGAGTGCAATCAGGTATGGTGGGGTACAGATGGTGGAGGGGGCTCTGGCGAGGCTGCCTGCTGCCTGACAGGACTGGATGACTATTAGGAGGGAGATCCATGAACAGTCGGCGCCGCCGGGTGCCTGGTGTCAGCTGAGAGGTCTCCATGTCTGAGAGGTGGGTGTCGACAGTCTGCAGGGTGTTCCTCATCCTCTGCTGAAGTTGTCGGGCCGAGTCCCAAAAGGCTCCCTGCTGCCTCTCCCCACTAGTTGGCACCTCTAGCCCCTGGCTCAGGTGCTGCTGTCCCTTTCTGTAATTCTCCAGGGCCTCTGCTTTTTCCCCGGCCTCCTCAGCGGCCAGCCCACGGCTCAGGAAGCGGTGGGCCCACTCATACTGGTCCCTGATGATCAGCAGCTCTGCAGGCTCCACCATTCTGAGGGACATTGAATGAGATAAAATGGCTTTTAAGGTCTTTCAACAAATCCTTCTCCGAGAGAAGAGTTATATGACAAACATGTTTGAAATGTTGCTCAGAGAGTGAATCAGGTCGAACCTGCACAGCCAGTTGCTGCATGTGTGAGTTTCTCTATTATTATTATTCTCACTGGACTTCAGAATTTACAGGAACAGACATATTTGCACATATAAACATACAAGCAAAAGAAAGTGACAGTGGACATCAACGGTTATACTTAATCTTATGTTTTAAGTCTTTATCTCAGTATAAATACAGTAAGGGTGTGTTACCTCATCATTCATTTCTAATTTAAGAATTTATTTTACTTACCCGGCAGACCATATGATATGTCCTTAAAAAAAGAAAGACAAATCTGATTACAGTAAGCAAAGCTTCAGTGTCGTTACTTCAGTCTTCAACTCTGAGTTAACTCAAAGTCTGTGAACTCACGTCGACATGATCTCAGTCTGAAGTTGAATCTAGCGCTATGCTGTTCTTGTAACTGCAGCTGTTTAAGGTGCTTTTATTTTGAAGTGCATGCTTTTGTTTTGACGTTCCCGAGCTGGAACTGGCACCTGTCGCCTTCGTGGTGGTCTTGACGCCATCGGGACGGAGATACGCGGGTGGAAGCATGGTGATTTGTTTTTGGTTTGAGTACCTTTTGTTTAACTGTTCCCTTGTGTTCTGACTGGTCATATGCTTTTATTTTGGCGGTTGACCGTATATGTTTAAACCGGATGTGACGTTGCCCCTAGCGTTCAGGTGCAGTAGTGCACACAGAAAGCTCCATGCTAACATGTGTTTTTCGGGTAAGAAAGAGTGGATGAAAGACATTCCCTGCGAGTATTTTTATTTAATAAGTGTGTTTTATTGTTCAGTTTGGTATGATTAAAACGATTAGCATTAAAAAACGTGATGTTTCTGTGCCTTTTGATTCAGATACAGTGTTGTATCAGTAGAGTTTGTCCGTTCTGAAGCAAGGAAGCGTAGCGACCCAAGCTTTGTTGTTCCCCGCAGTAGCACAAGACAAGATAGACCCATCTTTAAAGGTCTCGGCTCCAGGAACCCAATATGTTTGGAGAATACTGATGCAGTGGAAAACGACAATGACCCGCTCAAAACACGTCCAATCCACAACCGCTTAACAAGTGCAGGACATTTAGGAATACAACAGTTTGACCGAAAGGCCTTTCTCAAAGAGAAGGGAATATGTTTCAAATGCAAAGCCTCATCTACCCGTCTAGCGAAGGACTGCAAAAGACCAATAACCTGTGCTGAGTGTAGCAGCGGCTATCATGACACAGCGATGCACCCAGGGCCAGCCTTGCCAGGGCCTCTTCACCCCCTGAAGAGAACGGTGGGAAGGGAGATGAGGACAACGCTGGCAAAGCCACTGTCAGCTCCAGCTGCACAGAAATATGCGGCCTGGGCCAAGTCGGCAGGTCCTGCTCCAAGATCTCCCGACAGTAGGACTTCCTAGATCTAACTGCTGACTGTTGAACAGGGACCGTTTTGATTTTCACCTGCCGGACACATCTGCTGTTCCCTGTGTCCGTTTGGAGCTACATTGAAGTCCTGACTAACAATACCAGTCAGCCTGCTGTTCTACATTTGGGTCCAAAACAGACGTTTCTCAGTCTGGAACATGGACACATTCGTTGCCAGTGCAAAACAAGAAAACACACTTACCCCCCTACCCCCGGAAATGAAAGCAAAGGAAACTGATTTCTGATGACCTTTATGTAAATTTGTCCTCCCTTTCACTAAAAGGATACACCAGGAAGAGACACGCTAGATATCTGAGCATACAGATACAATACAATGTGCATAAAAGATTAAACAATGTGCATAAAAGATTAACAGAGGCAAGATTTAGGTTTGTCACAATGACAAGCACAAACTGCATTTAAGTACAAAACAGTTGTAGTGGTCAAAAATATCACACATTTATCTTTACAATTTCACAATACTTGAAGAGGCCTGTTTCCCTGGCCTTCCCTCTACGCCAAAGCCTCCCAAAAGCATCAGAAATGTCACGTGATCTGGATAAAGTGCACCTTAAAGAAACCAAGTTTACAATGTGATGGGTCAAAACAAGTTGATTTGTCAGGGGGGGGGTTATGCTCCAATCGCATGTTGGACCAAGTCTGAATTGGAATGTATTCATTTCAAATATGACATGAGCATGAGAACAACACAGAATAGGCTACAAAATGATATCTGACCTGCACATGCAGAAAAGGCATTTCTGTAACCGAGGTGACTGTTTTCAACTTAGTTTTTGTATATTTTCAGTTTTTATATTACATGTTTTTCCTGAAGTCACAGCCCACACTCAACCCATGACATTTATAATTGCATTATGTTAGTCCAGTTTTGTCAAAGTTACAATTCATAATCAAATCTATTACAGCTCATTATCATTCACAGAATACAGGATTCAGGTTCCGATCACAGAAAAGGTTCTGATAGTTCCGTTCTTACAGATCTTGTAATCCAGACATTAACTCTACTTTCGGTCGGCTTCATTATCTATCAATGAATTGTTCTCTCTGGGCAGGTTACATAGCATGAAGGCTGCTGATGGTGAGACAAGCAGAGACAGGAGAACACCCTACAGAGGGTGAGTCCATAATTCACATGTTTGTCATTAATATGAAATGATGTGTGTGTGTGTGTAGCAGCTATGTGCTTGTGATAAGAGCTACAAACAGAACTGAGTATGGAAAGTTTACATGTTTCCTTTTGTACTGGTAAAGTCCCTCTGGTAATGACTGGTTTTTCAGACTGAAATCATAAAAGAGTGATGTCAGTCATTGTCCAGGAATCTGTTGTTAGTATGTCCTGCTACAGATGTCCTCTGTGAAGTGCCTGGATAAGTGTGCTAAGTTGGACCTTGGAGGGCCGCAGTCGGGAGGGGTGGCAGACATCCAGGACACTGCATTACGACACCCCACCCAGAGTTAGCACATCGAAGCAGATGTCACACACCCTCACAGGCTTGTTCAAGTCAAACTTGATGATGGGTATTTCCTTTATAGAGCACTTGTGGCACAACAGGCGCCCACAGTGGCGGCTGAAAGTGAACAGTCAAAGAGGACACGGTGAATAGTTGCAAATGTACATTCATTCTATAAATGGCATTAATACTAACCAGTGATGTTTCCGTGTTGTCACTCCAAACTTGGCAGCACATTCATAGCAGTTGGAGCCATCACACCACGGGGGCTCTTTGGACAACATGTCTAAATAAATGAATCAGTCACTGTTATTTAACCAAAGATCTAAGACCTTCATTCCATCAGCGCCAGTGAATTGTGCTCTCCCAGAAACAAAACACAGAGATGTGGTCTAACAGATGAAACAAGTCTTACCTAGAAGGCGGAAGAGCAACTGTTTGGTTGCTACTTGGTAGTTGAATATGTTGATGCCCTGATTATTGTTGACTCCCAGTCGAGCTCCAGCTCTCACAATGGCGCGGCACAGGTTTGCATTCCCTTTCATGTAGGCCAGCAGCAAAACTGCAACAAAAAAAAAAAACATGTCACAGCATTTGCATCACAAGTGTTCCACTTGCAATACTGTGTTTTTTATGCACTTTAAATAAAAGAAATATGTAGGTTAGGGTTAGTACCTGTGTTCCCCTCGTTATCGGGTTTGTCCAAAGGGTATTCAGGCATACACTCCAGGAACAACTCAAAAATGGCAGCAGCGTTTTCTTTCCCATAATGACCTAGCACGTGCATCGGAGATTGACCCCTAGAGAGATGGTGTGCGATTTTAAAAACAAAATGAAATAACAAAGGGAAATTCTGAATGTTAATTCTCATTTTCTATGATTTTAAAGAGCTCAGCTGTTAACTTGCTATTTCACATCACGTTATCACAGCTAATAGATGTGTGCCAGCAAAAACGCAAATAATTCAGTAAGGGGTGAAGCGGCGAGTACCTGAGATTAAAGGCCTCAGCGTCAATGTTGGACTCTGTGAGAAGGGCTCTGACATTGTTAAGGCGGCCCTGCATCACAGCCAGATGCAGAGCTGGATAGAGAGAAAGGAAGAAGGTTATTATCAAAAGATGTTACGTAGTATAATAGAAACCATGGACTAGAAAATAATGCATGACTGAAATAAACCAAACACCTAGATATACAGTTAATACTAATGTGACATTGTTCAATCTGTAAGTTCCACCATCTTTGCGTAAAGGATACACTGCATGGAAACCAGTTTAGCAAGACAGATATTAATACCTCCGGACAGCCAAACAACCCAACTAATTTTAATGAAGCAGAGATAACATACAAATAATATGTAACGGAAAAGAAAGGAACTGTACCATTGTTGCCATTCTCATCCTCCGCCCCAAAGTCGACTCCATTCTCCAGTAACACAGAGCAAATCGTAGCCAGATCCTGCTGAGCAGCTAAATGTAGAGCTGTTTGTCTGTGTTTGGTCAACTCATTCACTTTGGCTCCGGCCAGCAGCTGAAAAGAGGTAATAAATAGAAAATGAAAGTGGGGTCACACGCACTGATCTTTTGTTGAAACACACTCCGTATGAACAGTACACTTTGAAATAAGGAGGGGGGAAAAAAGTACCAGGTTGCGGACAATGATCTCAGACCCAGTCTGCACAGCCAGGTGCAGAGGTGTGAGCTTTGATGAGTCCTGGACCCTGGAGTTAACGTTGGCCTGCACACTAATGAGGAAGAGGACACTTTCGATATCTGAGTTTTGAACCGCCACATGGAGAAAGTTGCGCCCTTTGTTGTCAACCTGGACAGAAACAGACTTTGTGGTCAGAGGAGATGGATGCTGGAAGTATCTACCACAACGTGCACTGGCTCTGTGCTACCTGCTCGGCAGCACCCGGCTCCCTCTTCAGAATAGCCTCAGCTGCCTTGTTATTCTTGTGCGTCATGGCGCAGGCAAAGGGAGTCATTCCTTGACGGTCACGAATGTTAAGACGGATGTCTGGATGCGAAATAAGTAGCTGAATAATGACATTGTGCTGGTTGCTAATGGCAGCGTGGATAGGAGCTCTGCCCTCTGCATCCTGACAGAAAAGAAAGAATGTTCCAACAGACGTCTGGAGTAAAACACCACGAAAACTCTTACACGCTGGCACATTTTTTTTTATTTGATGTTGTGATGATTCTAACCTGTGTGTTAACATTTGCTCCAAACTCTAGAAGGCACTGCACCACCTCCTCCAACCCCCAGCTGCTTGCCAGGTGAAGGGGCATTTGTCCATCTCTAGCTTCTTCGTCTCCCTCCCCGTTGGGACCTGGCCGCCGGGGGCTGTTGACGTCACAGCCACTACACGGACACAAAGCACAGTCAGTCAGTTATGACAACTATTTGCATATTAACAGTCATTTTACTCATTTTTTGTCCAAAGACATGTCTTAATTAATTAGATTTCGTAAAAAGTTCAGAGTTTGTGCCATGCCAGTTGAGCTTTGGAGGGAAAGAATATCCTGACCTGCGGATGAGGAAGCAGGCAGAGACCTCGTTATTCTCATCAACAGCTCTGTGCAGGAGCGTCTGCTGGCAGCCAGAGGGGCCTGTGCTCCAACAAGTTGCATCACAGCCATGGCGTACCTAATTGAGGCAAACAAGTCATTGTAGAAGAAAAGTATATATATATATATATGTGTGTGTGTGTGTGTGAGAGAGATATATGTGTGTGTGTGTATATACAGTTTATAAGAAGGCTGCAGTGCTGTGTAAATATGGCTGTTTTGCTTCTGGTGCAGCTGTTTTCTAACCAGGCAGCATGAAGATTTTTTGTGTTTCCAAAACAAATTGGCTCACCAGTGTGGATGCGATATCTTCCAGACCATTTTCCAGAGCCAGCCACAAAGGAGGATCCCCTTTGTCATTGACCACAGACATGTCGGCCCCTCGAGTGCAAATAGCATCGACTACCAGTGGCAGATGGTTACTGATGGCCAACTGAAGTGCTGTTTGTCCATCCTGGGTCCTGGTCGTGGTGGAGAGTTACAGTTACAGTTACAAAAAGTCATTACTGCACATTGCCCAAGAATCAATCCAATGCAGCTGAACCGCAGAGTCAGATACATAAACCGGGGATGCCGGCTGAGAGGTTAACGTGCTGATTGAACGGAAATGACCATTGTTTTGCGTCACTTTCTCTGCCCAACACTCCACTAACAAAAACTAAAAATTGGCTAACAATAAAAAAATGTATTCTTGACTCGTAAAAACGCTTCAACTACAGCACCAACACCACATTACCTAACATTGATGTCTGCCTGATGCTCCAGAAGGAAAAGAGCACTCTGGCTGTCCTGTCTTTGGATGGCCATGTGAAGCAGCGTCTGTCCGTTGGACATGGTGTCATTGATAGACGCCCCTGAGCCCAGCAGCTGAGCTGCTATGGTGTGCATACCTACCAGGGAGAGAGTGATCATCACCATGAAGACTCGCAGCAAGCACTCAAAAGACGACGATGCAGAATCAAAGGTGTATGTGCGTGTGCAGTTGTGCACCTGTCCAGAGGGCCAAGCCCAGCACTGTCTGGTCCATGGTGTCTTTAAGACTAAAATCTGGAATGATCTGGAAATTGTTGGAGGTATGAAGTGCATTTGCTGCAACAGAAGCACCAGCAAAGAAGAAGAGGATTCATTTCATTTTAAAGGGAGCGACAATATACTCAGTTAAGGTACAGCAGACATCACTTAAACCTGACAGGTTTCTGAGGAACATACTCACCTTTTTGCTCGAGGATGACAGAAACCACGTCAGGGTGGTTGTCAGCGATGGCCATGTGAAGGGGCGTCTGCAAAGCCACACCGCGGCTGTCGTCAGGCAGAGCCTTTTGGGTCTGGAGGTTGGGGTTAGCCCCCTGCTGGAGCAGCTCTGCTGTCAAGCTGGGCAGGCCGCAGCGACATGCAGTATGAAGCGGGCTCTCACCCTGAAGTGAAAAGATGAATCATTTTATTCCTCACACATTACATCTTCATCTTGGGAATTTTTGCGGTAACATATCAAACATATCATATGCTCATATGCTTTCATTTTGATGTCAGCTGGCTTTTATCTGACCTGTGCAGTAACACTGATTGGCCTGTCAGTATACGGTATATTCTGGGGTCACACTACTTATCAAACAAGTCTGACTGATAAAATCTGGAATAAATGAGCCTTGACACCTGCTACAGCATTGTGTTATACATGTTCAAATGTATGTTCATCAAATCCATATCATGCTTAGCGGCTATTGTGCCTTGTGTTCATACCCACCCATTTGTTGACATGGTTGACCTTCGCCCCATGAGTTGCAAGAAAGAGAGAAGCTGCCTCATTGCCAGCTTGAGCTGCTCTCTGCATGAGGCAGTTTTCTATAAAGGAGAGTGATGATGGTTGGATTAGTGTTAAAGGTGAAAGCACAGTTCAATCTGAAAAGCACCACCGCGCAAGGGTACATTACACAACACCTGTGGGGGTGTCGGGTGCATCAGGGTTGCTTCCTCTCTGGATGAGCCGGGCTGCAAAGCTGTTCTCATCGAATGAAGTGCCATTGACCACTGGTGCCTCGTCCTCGAACGGGTTTACTGAGGCATCTGAAGACACTGTGATATACTGCAGGGCCAGCCACAGAGCTGTGCTCCCCTCGTGGTCCTTAAGCTCCAGGTCCAGCCTGAATGGATGGACAGATTACATGGAAGTGCCTTGAAAAAGAGTTGTGAGAAATGTCCAAGCTGTGGCATATCCTGTTATGGTGCAAATGACCATGGTTACATTTGTTGTCAAAGTTCCTTGACCTTTTGTCATTGCCACTGGGAATTGTATCTCCTTCACCCCCATTCTGACTTAACAGTGCAACAGAAACATAATCTGCACAGTCTCCTGACTCAACTACTCAGTCATTAGTGTCAAAGTAAAATGTCTCTCTAACCCAAAAAGGGAAAGAAAACACCCAACATGTGAATGACTTAATGTTGACAGTGTCTCATCATTAAACTCCAAGAGAACATTTTCATAGAGAGACTGAGCCACTGGGGCCATGTGAACGAAACTCACTGTTTGCACTGTAGTAGCTGGTTGAACACGGGCTCATTCCCTGAGGCCACAGCTTCATGCAGCGGCGTTCTACCACAGAGAGGACACACGGCTCAAACTCATTGTTCATTTTCATGTTCAGAAACACCGTGCCAGCTGACCAACCTGCCCTTGCTGTTTTGCATGTTTGGGTTGGCGCCAGTCTTGAGCAGTGTGTCGGCTATCCGTGCCATGCCGCTCATGACTTCTGCTGAGTGTTTCTTGGGGCTGAAAGAACACACCAGGTGAAGAGGCGTTTCTACCGCCCCTACTGTGGCTGCATTCACTTGAGCCGAGTGGCGAACCAGGAAGATGGAGGCAAATTCATCGCCTGGAAGGAGAGAAGTACATGTACATGATGTACATCTTTCAGAATTAAATTCAATGAATAACAGCTGTGTTTATTTGAAGAATCTTCAAAGATCCTTTTGGTGGATTGTCCGTGATTATCTTTGTGAAACAATGAATTAAATCATACAAAATCACTGAATGAAATTTCACTCATTTCAGAGATTCTTTCTACGTGAAGCACAGACGGGTGGCTCCACACCTCTTTGAATGGCCTTATGCAGAAGGCTCCAACCACTCTGGTCCACCATGTCCACATCGGCTTTGTTGTTCACCAGAGTGGTGGCGATACTTTCCAATTTTCGAGAAAGTGCCAAGTCGAGTGCCAGATCACCATTGTTGTCCAGTTCATTCAGCCTTCCTGGTAGCTAAAACCGGAAGATGAGAACATCAAAACCAGAACATTGAACCTGTTTATAGAAGAGTAATTTGAACCTGCTGGTTACAGTGTAACAGGAAACACTGAGTAGTTAAATGCTGTCCACTGACCTGTGAGTCCATCTCAATGAGATAAAGAAAAACCACGTCTTCTCGCTCAACTTTGATAGCTTTATGAAGTGGATAATCTGTTTTAGACTTGATCATCTTATACAGAAGTTGGGCACTCATGGTGCTGAAATCTTCTTTCCTCAGATCATCCTAACAAAGGGAAACCAAGGTTACTGTAAAACATTAGAACAAACTATTTTCTGAACTGAGAAATTACAAAAAACATGACAAGCTTAGATGCTGGATAGTTCCTTGCAAAAAACAACCCAACAACACAGCTACCAGAGCAGTAATCCAATAAATGAAAGACTGAGGTGTGGGAATCTAGTGAAAGTTATGTCATCCGCTACACTCAGGTCATATGAGATCACACAGATTCAGATGTATCCATGTGTGTGTGGGACTTTGGACAGCTCCCATACTTTCTATATCTGAGCTGCTTGACAAACATAGAACTGCCAATCAGAGCTAAGTGGTATCAAGAATGTGGTCATCAACTTCATTTGAACCACATTCTCTACCACTACAAACATACATGACACATCATAACTAATGTGCAGAGCAGTGAAGCAAATGAGGACCAACATTTAAGCACCTGGCTGAAACTGACAGAGAAGGCGTTGAACAATACAGACTTAAAATTTAAAATCATTCAACTGTGGGTCTAGAAGAAGATGCATTATTTTGACTTTCAAGGGGGATTCATTTTTTATTACCGTGGAAATCACAACCATGATGCCTGTTCAACAACCCCAAATGTTGAGTGCTGGTAAACGTTGATATTGATTTGTCAAAAGGGACTAAATATGAAGAAGACGACAAACAAGAAGGTGCATAAATTTAGCAAAAGAAGCAAACGGTGGTGTTAGAAGTTGTAGCGGAATAAAACCTGGAAGATGCACCGTACATTCAAACTATTGCATAATGCACTGCATGATCACATAATTCAAGTGCAAGTAGCAGACAGGAGATTTATATGAGTTGGCAAAGCATCACATTCTGTGCAAACTGTTCCAAGATGACATGACCCTCTCAGCTGGTGCTCTATCCCTCTCACACATACTTACACACACCAACTCAAGATACCTGGTTGTCCATGAACAAATGCTAAAGGAACTCACCCAATGACTGGCTATGATCTCCCCGCAGTAGTTCATCAGGGTCGTAGCATTTAGCTCCTCAGCTGTTTGGTAGAAGCGAATGCAGTTCCTGACATTCACTGAGGACATGACGCCTTTTTCGCACCTGCCCACATTGAGAATCAAATATACTGTCAAGACGGTTGTGACACATAGATATCACTTCAAAATGTGATGCCAACACACGCAAAGAGTAGAGTACAGAATTCTGACCGTTCTCTGAGCAGCTGAAGCTGAAACCGGTTTGCAAGCTTCATCAAGTCAATATGAAAGGCATCGTCCTCACTAAGCTCCAAGTCATCTGTGTATGCCCAGCGCAGCATTGCCATGGCAACCTCAGGTTTGCAATCTGAAAATAATTCAGGTCATGAAGTGAAGAATTTACAAACGACTTCAAACGTGGAAAGATGACAGGCAAGTAACTTCATTCAGTCTTGAAAAAAAAAAAAAAACCACACACACCACACACACACACACACACACACGAATGGACTTTGACAATCTGTATATTCAGTCCAAAAATAAATATTGATCAGTGTGATTCATTAACCATTCATGTATGATGAATGACAGAGGAGGGAGCTGATTATGTTTTTTGTGTTTTAAACTCCTTTAAAATGTCACAGTGGGGTTACTCACCAGTTAGGTCCAGTTCAGAGGTGGAGGCCATGTTGGCCAGACTCCAAACATCACTGCGAGCAGCCAGCACAAACTTATGGGCACTGACCGTCTTCCCGACCACTTTCACTTTCAGATCACTGCAGACCCAAACAAAAGTATACACACATATTTCATGTTGAATATGCGTCATAATCCAGAACATAAGACATGGTAGTACCCCCATCAAGTGAAAACATGTAGAAAAGTAGCCTTGTTACTCACACACTTCATTGAACACACAAAACTACATTTGAAAAACATAGTCATAGTCACCTGTACTGCTCCTGCTGATAGAGGTCAGCCACAATATCCAGCAGACGGCTAATGAAGGTGTCCGCAGCTGCTGGGCCAGCCTGGCCAGATGTCTGAGCAGCAAGCATAGCACAGCGTCGCTCTGTGTCTGCAAGCTTCTGCTGCATCTTCACATATTCCTGTCTGAGCAGGGCCAGGTGCTTCTGCAGCTTGGCCACCTCCTCTGTACCACGTCGAGGCAAAGGATGACAAAACAAGACGCAGGGATACAGAATCAGATTAAAACTTGTTTATAAGCTTGTTTATACAAATATTCAGTTAGAAGGAGAAGAGAAGCATTCCATAAACATTTAAATGTTTTATATTATTAGTGTTATTAGCAGTATTTTTCCCATACATTGTATCACACCCTTTTTAACATCACCCCGGCAAAAATGTCACTTGAGTGGCAGAGAAGACAGAACAGATAAATTGTGTTCCATTTGCAAACACATTTGCTATAAATTAAACACTTTCTTCAAATCATCATGTTACAACAGTGTTTCATGACTCAGCAAGAGTCCAGCAAGTTTCACTGAGGCCCATTTCCTTCCTTGAAATCTGTAAAGTTTTAGTGAAGAAAAATACGCTGAGGCAGCACGTTACTTTGTCCTTCCTTGTAAACCGTTACTGGCACAGCATTTTGGTCATGTGGAGAAGAAGGGGGGGATTTCTGATAGCCACCTGATCAGCCTTACACAGGAAAGGCGGTGCTGAGGAACAACAGCTTAACACCAAATAACAAGCCACTGGACAATACTGATAATACAGATTACACACCACCGCATTCCAACATGCAAACACTTCCAACCAAGAAAACCATTTATTCAACATTTAAGAACAATGCACCTTGATAACCAAGTGTGCAATGTTGGACATGTGACCCAGCTTCAATCACCTCCAGCATAAAAATCTGTAGAACTGAAGTACTGAGCAGGTCATTTTATGGTGTGGAAGCAATGCAACTTTTATTAATTTAAGTGAACTACAAAAGACAAAAAGGACTCAGTGGCAGCTGAAATCCACAGCCCCACAGGTTGGGCTGTTTACAATCAGACTGCAAGTTGGTAAGAAGGGCTTAAGACAGGTCAAGTACAGGTGGTGGACATGGACCTACAGCAGATGGTGCAGAAGATATGTGTCAGGCATTGACACTGACCCTGTGCTATCACGGCTTCTGACGTCTTATTAGAATTGAAAGTACTCGTGAGCAAATACAGCGACAAATAGAGTCGTTTATTACTGAAACTACGATGCTGACAATTTGCACCCAAAGTGGATGATATGTCATGCTGGGTTAGGTGAATCTTTGAGCTGGTCAAACACGTCCTATAAATGCTACAAGTGAGGTGTATTTTCTTTGCTAACAAACCAGCTATCTGCCCGAAGAGCAATTGTTCTGGGCAGCCCAACCCACTACATATATCCGACTGGGTCAAAGCTGAAATATTCAGCTAGCAATGCGATGTGACCAAGCTTTCACCAGCAAGCTACAACGACTGCCTTATTGTTTCACGTTTTCACCAAAAGAAAAAGCATGGAAAATTAAAGTGCCGAGACACCGGTTGATTCAGTCACAGTTGCTCTCATTTCCGAAAATAGAAGGGAGTGTACCGAGTAGCAAAATATCTATCTCATACCTTCCGCCATGTTGCTCTGCGTTAGCTCCGTGGCTTGATGGACTGTATCGCGATATGACGAAGGGAAGGTTAGTTAGACGCCGCTCGTGTTGCGTTCAAGTGTTTCTTGAAAATACGCCACGTGACTTATTACTTATTATTATTTATGCCGCTAATTAAGTTTAACGTTCAACACAAGCGACTGAATTAACAAAAGATAAAATAGCCGGTGAATTTGGTGACTGTCTGCTATAAAAAGACACCATATCTTGCAGAATTTGGTGACAATTTCTACACCAGACACGCCAGTCCTTGAAGAACAACATTGCCAGTGTAATAGCAAATAGAAAGTCATTATAATGATCGCTTCTATTTTACGCACATCAATTTATCAATACATTACACGGGGCCTGGTCCCAAAGTGGAGAAATAACTGATGACTATAATTAGGATTTTGAATACCTCTATGTATTATGTATATAATGTATAGTTCCTGTGAAATTAACTAAATTACTGAAATAAACTAGACAAAGCATTTTGTGGACCAAAGCTCAGCAGACAAGGATGGTGCCTTTGAAAAGTGTTTGCACAATTCCAATTGTTGGGTATTTCAAGGTGGAAAAAAATGTCTGCTATTCATGGTATCAGACATATCACTGCTTAATTTCACCTTGCATTCCTTACCCAACACAAAACATGTTTAATAAGTTGGAAATCACGTAGGTGTAATACGTGTGATTAAATCGCTTAAAATCCAAGCTGACAACGATGAACTGTGGTGGAGCAAGACTGGTGTGCATTATATTATAGGCACATTATATAGTAGACCTAAAAAGACAATCTTTGAATGAATATAGGATGAGTAGAAAATTAAGCTTCATGACCATGCCACATGCCATTCCAAAAGAATCCATCACAGAATACACCATATGTCTTAAGTGATGGCAAATGTATAGAAATGATGCCTATGGATCAGTTGGCATATCATTTTTAATATACCATGACTCGCGATCAGTTTTCTAAAATGCATAATAGTGTGCAATCAAATTGTTTGTGTGAATGAAATGTCACTATTTGATGTCTCATGAGATATGTATTCCATGTTAGAACTAAAACACAACAAAATGAAATACGCCCGGAAATATTGGAAAAAAACATCATATTTTAGAAGAACTCACTACAGGTGACAGGTTCCATAACATGAAAAATATACATCAGTACTTTGTCTTTGTACATTAGGCAAAACTGCAATAATTCAATGATAGTCATGAGACTGGATCGGGGGGAAGAGCAAGATAAAATGAGAAAACATACTGTATAGACAAACACGCAATCATTCCCCAACAAAACCCCAGAAACATTCAGCAAAAAACAACCAAAGAAAGATAAAGCATGCATAACACTTCCTACAGAGGACGACACAGACAAGGAAAAGATCAGCTGCTCAATTAGCAGATCACTGACGAAGGTCTCAATGTGTCAGGATATCAAAAATTAAAATAAGTACATGTCATACCAGGGGAGTTATTGCTACACCAAAATATTACCAATACCCTAATTATACAGACTCTGGTGTACTGGCTATTAAAAATTAATACATTGGTGATGTTTTATTTTGCAATTTTTTTCTATATTTGCTGAATGCAGAGTGAAGGGCCAAGCATTTTATTCAGAGGCACTTTTGAAAAAAGATAAAACATACTTTTGCATGCACAGAACTCAGCGGGTATGTTTCCTTTTGACAGAGTGAGATGATAAATTTTGAAGAAAAACAAAATCACTCTAGTGCACATATGTTGTGTTCTCAAAGGGTGAGAGAAACAGAGGGAAACAGCTGGGTATTGTAGGTAATACGTTGGTATTTTACCAAAGTAACAGAAAAAAAAAAGTCACATCGCTCAGCTCTCGCTTGAATTAATCACAATCTTGACTGGTGATGTTCCTCCATCAGCATCAGGTCTCTCAACCTATGTAAGACTTGTTAAAACAATCTAAAGAGAACGACTGCATGCTGGAGCTGAAAGGGAAGCGAGACAAAAATAAATGTGAACCAGCGCTATGCATTTGGTCTATGTGTCTTGATGGATGGAAAGGGAGCTTATATATTATCCAGTTTAGTCTGTGCTATGTACATGTCTTTACAATATCTTCCTGAATGTTGAAGCACTTCATAGACTTGAAAAATGTTTTTCTTTTTCCTTTAATCATCTTCTGGGGTTTTCAGTTTTTCTTTTGAGTTGGCACTTGCTCGGTGGTTGTCTGTCAGCCGTGGTCATCACTGTTATGTTCTATTGCAGCCTACAGTGGCCAGTCTGTTCTCGACAAAATAAAGGACAAGCCTTGCAAGACGGTGGAAGAGTGCAGGAAACAGTGCCATGTTGATTTTCAATTGGAGACCTGTCATGCAAAAGAAAACAGTAACATTAGTAATAAAGCAACATAGACACTTCTAAACTTAATTATGTCACAAATAGTATATTTTAGAAAGGGCAGTGTGCTCAAGCTGAGGTGCTCTGTTTGTTTGGGAGCTACTTATTAAGTTACTTTCCTCTGACCATTTACACTGTGACACCATTAACAGCTCATCATGTCTGATGTCCACACACTGGACTCAGCTCCTGAGGTCAGCAGCGCTCAGCGTCCCCCGTTTGAACTAATATTTCACATTTAATGCCATCATACCAACGATCAATGACATAAAGACCATGTCATTGTCACAAAGTACAAGTTCTCGTCCTTAAACCAGTGGTTCTCTCTATCTCAAACGCTTTTCATAACAAGGACCATTTAAACTGAAACAAATTACACCACACTGCAAAATCCTACTTTGTCAAAAATATTACTTCTGGATGTAATTGCAATAAAATTAATATTTTCCTTTCTACAATGATTCAAATGGTTGCTTTCATGAGTGGCTTTCTTTTGCGTAATACATTTAATACCACGTTTCTGTAGATTCAATATGTACTTAAACTGCTGTACCGATTCAAAAATAACTGTGTAAGTGTTGTGGAAATTTACTATGGACAAAGATAACACCTTGCATCTTATGGGTCATCATGTCATTGTCAGTTTTCAACTTGGAGAGGCATTCATTTAGAGGACTGGGGGGTTGTTAAGAGTGGGAGTTTAGAAACTTACCCTGAAAACACAATGCTAGATTCTTGCTAAATATCACTCAAACGCAGTCTCTTGGCTTTTTCGTACACAGCGTGCAACTTTCCTTTTGAAAGCACCGTGTCTGTCCTCCCTCCACTCTTTCTGCAGAGGAAAAATGGAACATGATTTAGTTCAAGGAGCATATTTATCCTATTTTCAAGTTTTTTCTGAATAATACTGAGGTAAAAATCTAACTTACTGCAGCATCCACATTAGCTGGTGAGTCACCATTTGGGTCTGCCAGCATAGAGATAACGCTAATCATGATAGTTTCCACCGTATGAATGGGCAGCCAGCGCTCTTCTGGCTTTTCATAACCGTATTTATCCTCCCCAGGCTCATGCAAAATAGAAATACATACATCTCCATTCTTGTCCACTGGAAGAAAAAAAAACAGTACTATAAGCTTAACATATGGTACAACTAACATTTGGTTGTCATGCTAAATTTTAAATCTAAATGATCTGTATTTCTTAATTTTAAAAAGGCTTGAGGACCATGAGCTCGTACAATACATAGCCATGGAACAGGTTTTCACTTAATGTACTGCATGTGTTATTATTTCTTATTCAAAAATTTCTGCACAATAAACAAAACTCTACCACAAAATAAAATACCCAAATACCACAATATTTTCCTTTGAGGGGTATAAACTCAACATCAGGTCTAATTATAAACTTCCCCATCCACCCCATCCCTTGAACGTACCATTAGGATGCCAAATATCTGTGATAAATTTCATTTTGGGTGGCCTGAGAGGGTAGTCTTTGGGAAATGTCAGATGTGCTTTAAACACACCACCTTCGCTGTAAACACAAAAGTTTCAGAGATTATTTAGAGCACAAAACAATACAGAATAAAGCAATATATATTTCTCATACATACAGAAGTGATACTTACTATAGTGTGTCTGGTGGCCCAATGATAAGAACTTCCCATCTGTAGAGATCATTATCCTCAATCAGACCTGCTGAGAATCCCTCTACGGGGTTTTTATTTAATTCTGGGAAGAAAACCAAACCCCATGTCAGTCAAATAGCCAATGGCCCACATGTTCTCATGTTCACAGTAAGGAGGAGCATCAAAGTCAAAGTCAACTTTATTGTCAAATATACTTTATATGCATGATATACCGTATAGATGAAATTACAGACCTCTCAACACACGGTGCAAACGGTACAAAAAGGACATACAGTGCATAAATTAAACTAGTACGAACTGTAATATAAATAGTGCAATAAATTAAGAACTAACTTGATAAATGTACTAACTAACTTAGCTAAATTTAACCGTACCATTAACTGGGAAAGAACAAGAGAGACATAAAATAAGCAGACAGCAGACCACCAAGACACAAGGTATGATATTGCATGATATTACAACCACACACCACTGCAATACTATACTGACAAATTATAAAAGATCCCGATCTAAGTCAGCGTGAGGTGCTAAGTGTGCATACTTGTTCCATTTCACTTGCTTAGCTTGGACAACACAACTTAAATTTAGTAGTGGGCCAGGAATGAACTGCTTATGTAAATTATTTAATCTGGAATGTCCCTGAGATTTTTCAAAAATCATTAACAAGGTTGATTCATATTTTGGCTAACATACTATAGAGCTATTGCACTTTCCTTGACTTAATTTACCATATTAATTGTATATAAAAGTGACATTTTATTCTTCTAGAGTTCATTTCTTTCATTCAGCAACACTGTCATTGGTTAAGATTCTGGTGTGTTTCATTGCCACTATTTCTATTAAACATCTCTAAACTAAAATTTGTGATTTTCTTTCAATGATTATACAGGGAAATTGCCACTATTACAGTTAATTCTTGGTTAATTACTGCCGGAATTACTGCCCCAACTGCCAGCATGTTGTTTTTTATTTTATGGTGGCAAGTCAAAGAACAAACTATTGAAACTATTCTGTTCTAATCTGTTGAGAAAAAAGATCAAAAGAATGATCAAAGGCAAGAGATCAAAAGAAAAAAGCATAAAAGAAAAATAGATCAAAGGAAACAATTATGACAAGAAATTAATATCACATAAAGGGACATGTACATAAAAATATGAATGTTTGTTTACTCAGTGGAAATAGACAATTAAGAGTTTGGGGTCTCTTATGGTTGTGTTCTTTTAATAGTAACAATACAGTCCTCTGAGTAATTGAAAATACTCAAAAATGAGAATATCAAACAGTGAAACGCACTCATTACAGTGAATTCCAGTATCTCATATTTGAGATCTATGGTTTTCGCGTTTCGACGTTTCGCCACTCATCTGAGTAACTTCTTCAGTTCTGTTCACAACTGAAGTGGCGAAACATCTTCAAGTAAGCCAGAGTCCAGTTGCCTACGATTTAACCCAGCAAGATACCATGACCTGGATGACTGACAACCTTCACAGACAAGATCTATGGTATTGCAACTGAATTAGTGGTTTACTCAAACCTGACACCAAATATAATATTTTCAAAAACTTTCATTTAGAGCTACAGCATCAATTATCGAAAATAAAACGAAAACTGTCTTTTGCATGACATTCTGATTTTTTTTAGATAAACCTGTAAGTGTGTATTCCAATAATCTATCATGTTATCGATTAGTGTGTCCTTGTCCTTCTTTACATCGATTTCAAAAATGTCAACAGCCTCTTCCGTGAACTCCTATTGCTACCTGTCCAAATCACACTAAACTAACATGAAGCATGCATTTACAACAAGTCGCACATTACAGTAACTGACAACTATAAATTACAATGACAGAACTGCTTATCGTAGGAGATCAGTATATGGTTTATAAGTTAACGTATTCCTGACAACAGTAAACGTTAGATAGCTAATGTCTGGTGTTAATTTCAGATTAACATTAGACAGTGTTAGCTTGGCGTGTGTTGCCGTAAACAACAGTGACAGCAGCTAACATTAGCCAACAAACGTTAACGATGCAGACGTCTGTGTAGTTAGCGTAAGGAAGAAAAAAAGCGAATACGTTTTACTTAGTTTTATTTATTCACACTATATTTACTGTGGCCTAGTTAACCTCGTGTCTGAAACTGGTTGCACCATAAAAACGCAATTACATAACTCATGACAGTTTAAATACATGTAAACATGAAGGCTTGTGTTAACCAAACAAGCTACAAGCTAACACCGCTAGCCACTACGACAGTCTTCAAGACTTCTGACAGCTTCCAACTGAATTCAGGATGCAACGTCCAAATAAACGACTGTGGGCACGTCTCACTCCTGAATACACTAATTTCTCAAATACATAATGAGTTTGTCGAGGTACACTGACATGTAATTTGCCATCTACATTTTAACAGCTAGCGGCAGTGCTCGTAAGCTAAGCGGTCGGCATCAAGACAGCACCCAGGTTTACTTACCTGCAAGCTGTCTCCTGAGTAACAGCGCTGACTGAGGCTCTGTCATACTTTATCGTGGTGATGGTCGTGTGACACCGATGCTCCGTTACAAGCCTGTTAAATAAAGTCAAAGCAGCATTTCCCTTGAATGCTGTTTCAAAGCCTACTTTGGTGCGGAAAGGTCACGTGACCGATGACGTATGAGGCAGTAGCTGCTGCTTCGGTCGCCCATGTGAATCACGTGACAAGTTCTTTTTTCTTTTTTTTTTTTTTTTTTAAATTGCCTTTGGCATCTATGTTATCGGTGCAATACCGCCACTTTCTGACCTGGCTTGTGGATCAAACAAGAGCCTTAAATCTCGATGTCTTTGAAAACAAACACCCTGTGTATTCTCTTCGTATTGATATTTCCTCACACCCTATAAAAACCCTTTTCTCTTTAGAATATACTGGTATCTTCACCTTTGCTCGGTTGTCCCTGTCCAGTAGACCTTTTCATGGGACGTCTTTCACCCCTGCTTCCTCCAGATTTTCCGTCAATGTTTCTCTGTCTGTCCTGTACCTTCTGCACTGGATTATATTCCTTCTCAAACAGTCTCGTCTGGTGTTTCCCTCTCATTTTCAGTGTTATGTTTGATGCCCATTTCTAACGTGAAACATTGTCATGTTCTTTTGAATGTTGCACCTATGTTTTCCTTTACTGTCTTTGTCCCACTGTTCTTGACACAACTGACTTGCTATTTTCCATATTTTAGACTTCTGATGCTAATATTCATTTCAATTCGATCTTTTTTAGTGCTGCTGCCAACTTATCCACCTTCTCATTTCCTCTCACCCCAATACTGTATATGCTGGTATCCACAAAAACTTTGAATTGTGTGTGTACAGTTTTCTCTTACAGTGACTTTTAAACATAAATAAAGAAATAGCTAAACACAAGTACAATCTTCTTCTTCTTCTCCTTTCGGCTTTGTCCCTCTTCAGAGGTTGCCACAGCGAATCATTGATTTCCATCTTTCCCTGTTCTCTGTATCCTCTACTCTGACTCCAACTACCTCCATGTCCTCCCTCACTGCATCTATAAACCTCCTCTTTGGCCTTCCTCTCTGTCTCCTACCTGGTAACTCCATCTCTAACATTCTCCTACCAATGTATCCACTGTCCCTCCTCTGCACATGTCCAAACCATCTCAATCTAGCCTCTCTAGCTTTTTCTCCTAACCTTCCTGTCTGTGTTGTCCCTCTGATGACCTCATTCCTAATCCTGTCCATCCTGGTCACTCCTAAAGAGAATCTCAGCATCTTTAACTCTGCCACCTCCAGCTCTGCCTCCTGTCTTCTGCCTATCGCTAGTGTCTCTAAACCATACATCATAGCTGGTCTAACGCTGAGAAGGGACGCCCAGACTTCCCTCTCCCCAGACACATCCTCCAGCTCTCCCGGGGGGACGGGAGGCGTCCCCAAGCCAGCCGAGTAACATAGTCACTCCTGGGTCTTCCCCTGGGTCTCCTCCCGGTGGGACATGCCTGGAATACTTCCCTCGGGAGGCGTCCAGGGGGCATCTGATACAGATGTCCGAGCCACCTCAGCTGGCCCCTCTCGATGTGGAGGAGCAGCGGTTCTATTCAGAGCTCCTCACCCTATCTGTAAGGGAGCGCCCCGCCACCCTGCGGAGGAAACTCATTTCGGCCGCTTGTATCCGAGATTTCTTTCGGTCATGAGGGTAGGACCGTAGATTGCCCCATCGAGAGCTTCGCCTTTTCAGCTCAGCTCCTTCTTCACCACGACAGACCGGTACAGAGACCGCATTACTGTGGCCGCTGCACCGATCCGCCTGTCAATCTCACGCTCCCTCCTTCCCTCACTCGTGAACAAGACCCCAGGGAGCAAGGAACCTTTTTCCGGTCGAGAACCATGGCCTCGGACTTGGAGGTGCTGATTCTCACCCCAGCCGCACTCGGCTGCGAACCATTCCAATAAATCAAATTCTGAAAATACCGCTGTTTACCTGTTTGAGTGAAAGGAGTTATTTCATTGTGTTGCCTGTAATACTCAACATAAACACTAGATGGGGAAACTGTCACGGTCATGACAGCCTCCAACTGTCTAGTTCACTTCGTAATCAGAACCTTTATTTTTGTTATTTTCAATTGCATGCACTACTGGTGATAATGTCCAGCAATCACATAAAATACAAAGTTTATATTACTGCAAATTAACATCATGTCACGTAGCAAAGTTGCATATACGGTTAATGATATTAACTGCATATTTTACATAAAAATTGATATAAGAAGTGATTTCCAACATGACCAGACAGAGAGGAAAGCAACATGTTGATTTTTTTACACACACAAATGTCAAAGACAATGTAACGTGTTGACAAGGGAAATAACATGCCACCAATTGTACAGCTACACAAAACCCAAAACAAAAGATTCATTTTTGTAGTATTTCTGGATGATTGTACAGAAGGAAAGAACATGATGATGGAGACTTTTCTGTCTTCAGGACACAATCTACCCATAGACTCACAAATGCCAATGCACCAGGGGAAATCTCTCTTTCATTCAATGACACAGATAGAATGTTACAATAGCGTCCCAAGTTAATCCATAACATTCAGTCTCAGCCCTTTTTTTGCATTCTATTGTCCAACTTTAAGAGTAAACCTGCTGATTTTTTAAAGCATCTCGCCACCAGCTGATGTCATGCTATGATTTCAATTCATGCTCAGGGTAATGAAAGCGAATGAAGAGAGGGAAGAATGAAATCAGGCCTTGGCTGCTTTAAACTGTTGCGTCACAGAGCAGTTCTGAGAGCATATGACCGACCTGGTGGGCTGGTCCTTTGCTAACTCAATACGAGAGCTCAGGTGTTAGTTTGCTTCTTCAAGCCTCGGAGTCAAACTGGGAGCTACTCTGTCGCCTGAGCACTGCAAAGATGGAATGAACAAGAAGAAGAGTTTAATGAGTAAGACATCGTCAACAACTATGTCAGGTTATTTATAGAGGCTGGGACTGGTATGAAAGTGTAATGGGTGCAACAAAGCTTGAACGATTGAATGATTTTATAGTTTTAATTATGTAGTAAAGTGATGAGGATTTGTTTTCCTCAGACCTATTCAATCATAGTTTTGTATACTTTCCTGCAGCTCTGTCTGACGATGTTTTTTTAGGGCCTTGGAATCCTCCTTCTCCTTTTTCTGTCATGTCCACACAAATGCAACAGTTTGTTCTTGCTCACTTGTGTAATTGCTTTTTGTGACAGCTTGTGTCACCATAGACCACATTAAGAGATTTCCTCTAAACGTGATTACTCAAGGGAGCACAGGGCCTGGTATGCAATAGAGCAGAGGGCAAAAAACCTCTGATTAAGTGTGTGATAAATTGAATGTAGAATGAATGAAACTACTGCTTTGCAAAGTATCATCACTTTAAAGTAAAGTACAGATTCTAAATAATTCACTAATTCAGCTCATAAGTTTGTTTTCAGGTTTGGTGAGAGTTGAGGATTTCTCATTTTGTGTTCCAGGTGAAAGGACACCTGCTTGCTATGGAGCTACAGGGATCAGTCGTGTCCCTCCAGAACAGTCCGAGACCTCGCCGGAGCCTGGGCTCCAGCTCCGGTCTGCACTATGGCTCTTTTGTCAACAGCCTGTCATCACTCACACCCAGGCCAGAGGAGAAACCTTCCATTTCACAGACACGAGCCTACATCACTGTCGCCGTGCTCTGCTACATCAACTTACTCAACTACATGGAACGGTACACAATCGCAGGTCAGATCATTCCTTGGCCTTGGCACAGTCACCTCCTGTCTCCGCTTCAGGTTTCATATGTGACATGTGTTGTCTGTAGGTGTCCTCCTCAACATTCAGACCTTCTTTGGTATAAATGACAGCACTGCTGGACTCCTGCAGACAGGTATGACTCTGACACTCACAAAATCAGCTTTACAAAGCAATCACTTGTATTCTGAATGTTCTCGATGCAATAGGCCTGCAAGTCAGTTGCAGAAAACTTGTGGTATTTCATAAGATACCCGTTGCATAAAGAAATCAGTTCTCGTCTCTGATCGTCCTTGCTGCTGTGGGGTTTCTGACTTCAAATGTTGCATGACTGATGATCATTGTGTAAGAAATACTTTTCCTATCAAATATTAATACACTTACAGTTTTCATCTGCAGTTTCTTGTTGATGGCCCCTCTTTTTGGTTACCTTGGTGACCGCTACAACCGGATTTACATCATGGCTGGTGGTTTGAGTGTATGGATTGTGTCTGCAACCGGCAGCTCTTTCATCACTAAGTCAGTAAGAGATGAGTTCACATACACTTTACAAGAAGGAGGAAGCAGTGTGACCAGACTCCTTACAGTTTGTTTTGGATCCATTATGTCCTTCCTGAAATGGAGAAGACCTGTATTATTTATTGAACTTATGTAATTAATTTTAATTAATTTCAAATATTTTATTTTTTATATTTTGTTGGACAAAACAAAGGATTAAAAACAGCTTAAAAATGATTGTTGTATGATATTATGATATATGATATGATATGATATGATATGATATGATATGATATGATATGATATGATATGATATGATATGATATGATATGATATTATATTATATTATATTATATTATATTATATTATATTATATTATATTATATTATATTATATTATATTATATTATATTATATTATATTATATTATCAATGTCAACCACTTCTATGTTGATTTTTTAGTACTTCTGGCTTCTGGTGCTGTTGCGAGCTCTGGTTGGGGTGGGTGAGGCAAGCTACTCCACCATTGCCCCGACGATCATTGGAGACCTCTTTACTGGGGCTCAAAGGAGCATCATGATCTCTTTTTTTTACATCTGTATCCCTGTTGGGAGGTTAGAACATATACGTTCTTCACAAATATTTCCTATGATGTTCATTACAATTGACTGATCGTTTTCTATTGACGAGTTGACAAGTGTCAGCTATCTGAGCTTCTTAACAGAATATGTCATTCCAAATGCAATCAGAATTACTTTATTGTTCCCTTTCCCTTGTCATGCATTTCACAGTTTACGTCTATAAATTGCAATGGCCATCAAAGTAACTGACATGTCTGTGTGTTTTCAGTGGTCTTGGATATATAACAGGTTCATCTGTTGCCAGCCTCACAGGAGACTGGCACTGGGCTCTGCGGGTGAGAACACGTCTCAGAACCAGAAACAGAAATGTTGAGCAGTGACAGGGATGAATATTTTTCTGTATTGCCAGATCACACCTATTTTGGGTCTAGTGGGATTGATTTTGCTGGTATCCTTGTGCCCAAACCCACCCAGAGGTGCTACAGAACAGCATGGCGGAAGAGTTTTGCACGAGAGCTCATATCTGGAGGACGTCAAGTATCTTCTTAAAAAGTATGGAAACATGGAAACAAATCGTGGATTAAGATCATTGCTGACTTTGATTATGATTTGCTGGCTTCAATTCAGTCTATGCTGCATGTTTTGAAGTGGTATATGTATCATGATCTAGTTTAGGCAGATTCACAGATCACCTTCTTAAATGCCTAATTTTGTTTCATCACTCTGGCATCAGTAAAAGTTACGTGTGGTCGTCGCTTGGAGTGACAGCTATGGCCTTCCTCACTGGAGCTCTTGCTTTCTGGGTGCCTACGTTCCTGTCCAGAGCTCAGGTTACTCAGGGACTCAGGCCACCCTGCATTGAAGAACACATTGCGACGCCACAGACAGGTGCGGAGTGCATCACTTAACCTCTTTCCAACTCAGAGTAACGTGGGTCTGGGATCCCTCTTTCTGTGGTTCTCCCTGAGATTTCTGCCTTTTCCCCTTGTTAAAAGGGTTTTTGGCAGTTTTTCCTTACCCTGATTGAGGGTTTAGGACTTATGTCCATCAACACAACTGTCATTGTGATGTTGGGCTATAAATATAAAACTGAACTGAATCGACCTAAAGTTGTAACGGTGCTCTCTGCTCCTGGTGCAGTTACATCTTTGGTGCTGTGACTGTGGTGTCAGGCATTCTGGGCGTGTGTCTTGGCACTGGTCTGTCCAGAAGGCTGCGGGACAAAGTGCCGAATGCAGATCCACTCATCTGTGCCGTTGGCATGCTGGGATCAGTTCCCTGTCTCATTATTACCATCTTTGTGGCATCAGCAAGTATTCCAGCCACTTATGTAAGACAGAGTTTGTACATTGTTTGACATCTCATAGACAGTGATTGTTAGGGAGACATTGAGTTTTTACCTTTTACTTTACAAGGAAAAATGTTAAACAGTTTAACAGTGGCTCTGAGTGCAACATGAGAAAAATAAATGACACATGATACATAAATAATCAGTTACCATTCATAGAAATACATTTCCTGTTTTGATTTCAACTAATGCTGCCAAACAAAGCGTCAACATACAATGTAAAAATGGCATATGACATATCAGATGCTTTTGAAATATAATGAATGATAAGATATTTAGGGTTTTGTTATAACAAAGTATGAGCATTTTCAATATTTGGAGAATAATTGTTTCATTTTTAAAGTGATTGTTTTCTATTTTAGGTTTTTATCTTCTTGGCGGAGGTACTGTTGTCACTGAACTGGTCGCTGCTGGCGGATATACTCCTGGTGAGCTGGACAATAAAAACAAGAAACAATCTGCTAGAACTCATCAGGTTTCACTTTGCTCCTTTTCCTCAGTATGTTGTCATACCGACCAGAAGGGCCACAGCTGAGGCTCTTCAGATTACAGTCTGCCATCTTCTGGGTGATGCAGTGAGTCCTTCCCTGATTGGAACGGTGAGAATGTCTTTACCAGCTTCTTTCTTTCATCAGTGCTGTCTGTTTTTGCTGTGACTCATGAAGGACCACTGCTGTCTTCACACTTGAACCAGTAGATCTCAGATGCCATACGCAAATCAAAACCTGTGTCAGCTGACTGGAGCTTCTCCAGCCTGCAGTACAGCTTTCTGCTCTGTCCGTTTGTGGGGATCCTGGGTGGACTGTTTTTCCTCATGACTGCCCGTTACATCAGTGATGACAGAAGGGCAGCTCTGGGTGAAGGTGAATACCTAGTTCTTTCATCCTCTAGTGCAAATGTTGGAAATTCACAGTACGACACATTCACCTGCTCTTGTCACGGGATAAAATCAATCATCCTCTGTAAGTCTGTGTGGTTGTTGTCACTGTTCTGATTTCACACTGGCACACGAAGAAGTCTGGTGATTTCTGAATGTTTGTGTCATTCACATGATGGAAGCTGCAGCTCCTCCTGAACAATAACTTTTATTCAACTCACTTACTACGAGATAGCGCTCCTGCTTATTCGGTTAGGAGCTGAATCTGCTTATCTACACACATGCCCAGGGACAAACTGGCCATCTGCAGTGTGTCACAGCCAGAGATGGCCAAACCTGATGAGTACGACATTGTGTTGTGGTTTGGATCGCATTCTCTCCATTGTGTGTTTCTGTTTATCAGTGAATGTGGCTGAAGAACCAACAGGGCTGGTTCCCTGTCTAATATGGTGTTATATACAGTTCTCTGATGCGGTGCCAGTGTGTGTGTGTGTGTATATGACTGTGTGTGTATGTGTGTGCTTCTCCTGAATGTCCTCAAACATTATTTTGCGTGTGTGTGTGTGTGTGTGTTTCAGCAGATCCTGCACCAAAGGCCTCTACTTTGGAGCCCCCTGTGGCCCTGAGGAATGAACGGACTGAGTAAAGCTGGACAAAAGCAACCAGACTATATTATTATTATTGTTATTATTAATATCATTATTATTATTATTACTCAAGATTGAAATCTGCAGAACTGGATCAGCCATGAAAAGTTCCTTTTTCACCAGCTACCCACTTGTGACAACAGATCAAATGTGACCAATCACAATGCCAGACCAATGTACTCCCAGCAAAATGTGTTACTTTGGTAATGAACTTGATACCTCATGTTTTCTGGAAACTAACTTCCAAGAGACTGTGTTGAATGTATTTGACCTTTTCAATAAATTTGATTTGTTTTTCTTTCCTCCTGACGCCCTTTCCAGCCATTGATGTATCTTTTTTTCTGACTGTACTGTGTCATTTAATTTTGGGTTCAATTATAACATATGAGTCATATGCAGTGTGGAAATCAAATCACAGTGAATTAACCACACTCTAGTTCTCTAATACACAACACCAGTGGACAACCAACAGCCTCTGTTTGCTGATATGCAGAAATCAACTTCACCTTCACATGACCATCAACACTTGTTTCTCCTGATGTTCTGCTGACACCCATAAGTCTTCTTGTAGACAAAATATGCTGATTCCACTCACTCGTATTGAGAAGATTAACCTCTTGATCTGTAAACCAAGACAAAGGCAGCTGCTACGTACTAATGAGGACCAGAGGGGCCTCGGGCTGGACCACAACATATACACCGACAGAGGAGATCCTCTACTTACATCCTCTTCTTGCTGCAATTGTATGTTTGTCATTTGAATTATTCACTTTCAGTCATTTCAGCCAATCTACCTCAAGAGAGAATGCTTTGCATTTTTGTACGTGTTGTGTATTTGTGCCCACTAGATGGCGCAGATACATTACAGTTAAATCAGTTGTGTTCCTTTGAGGAGGTTTTGCCAGATGTTAGGTGTTTGGGAACCAGCTGTAGAACTGACCTAGGCTTGTTCATATTATTTGATGAAGCCAATGCAGCGCATGTGCAAAATGATCTACCTGTGTCTTGGCTAGGATCATTACATGTAATGATCTTACTGTAATAACAGGTAAAAAAAGATATTGAAAGATATTAAACGTAGCAGCCTGGCTTGTGCCAGGTACTTCAATCCCCCTTATATTCACTCAGGTATTATGTATATGGGACAGCGTTCTCCTCATGTATAAAAAATGCATAAGTTAATTATTTTTGCTAAGTTAAAGTCACTTTATGACCTAGATTACTTGCAATCTCATTCATTTTTATTATTGAATGAACCCTGGACTGAGTCTGTGACCTCCACTGAGTTCATGGAACATGATAGGTGCTGACATTCCTCATCTTGAGCTTTGCTGCTCTTGTAAAACCCTGCTCAGCCCAGACAAACAGGACATATTTACATGCTCTAGGGTGACAGCTGCCTGTCAATCAGGTCTGAAACTGTTCAGACAGCTGCTGCAGCGGTATCTATCGTCCCCTGGCCACTCCTAACAGCTGCAGGTCATTGCATGTCCCCACTGGTTTGTACTTGAGCGAACCATGAAGGAAGAGCAAAGGTCAGTCTCAAAGACAAGGTCAAACAATCTTGCCCCATTTCTATACGTATATGCGCAGAGATGGAAAACACCATTTATTTGCTCATTCCTAACATTTCCGTCAAAATACTTCCTATCGAGTTGCTGAAATGACTGAGCGAACTTGACGTCTTCAGTCAGTGGTTCAAGGACGTGAAGCCATTGTTGAAGGTGGTGTGGAATTCACTGGTATTTCCTTTTGTTGTTTTTTTTTAACATTTCAACCTCAAGCTTGTAATTTTCCAGAGGTTATTTGATGTCTAAGTATGCTGAGGGAATAGACTGGACACACAGACGTGTGTGAAACAACAACAAAGACACACGCATATGAAAAGGTATGTGGAAAACATTCTAGAGGTAACAGTTCGATGTCCAATTACAACACAATAGGTATTGTGCACCATGTTTCTAAGCACTTTATCTGCATACCTCTCCGTTTCCCCTGTCGACCCTGGCTGTACAGGAAACTGTCACAATGGCTAATAAATTGTCCAGCCCGATCAATGAGGGAGCCAGGAGCTGAGGGCAGAGCGGATATGGTCGGTGTTTACTCAAGGATGGGGGGACATTTTAGTCGTGAAAACAGCTGGAAGCAGCCGTGCAAGGCGACGTGTCGACATGTAACCTCAATCAGAATATTGTCGTGATATCAGTATCCACCAGAAAATGGTTCATGTTCATCAGACATATTTCGCTGTAATTCAAGACACTTATCTATGCTGAGCCCTTGTTTTTTTAAGTAGAGGAGCGATAAGAGGAGCAAAACCACATTTATGGATGTGGAATTGCACTCTTTGCTTATCACCAGAAAACTGCTGCGGTGACATGACATCATACAGAGGAAGAGCCTTCCCCACCCACTGTGTGGCCTCTTATTTAGACAATTACATCATGCAGGAGGTCCATCTATACCTCCACTGAAGACACATCAACTCTAAGTGTCAGGAGGTTTGTTGAGAGTTAAAGATGGGAAATATGCTGCATTTCACTTATTAGCATAAATAAACGCACAGATGATATGATTCAAACAACATTGGCTTGAACTAACAGGCATTTGTAAAATTGGATGTTTTTAATCGCAAAATGTGTTGAAGTAAAGAATTGCGTTGTGTTATTTGTTTTCAGCCTTATTTGCACCACAGCGTACTGCAACGGTAATGCAGCCAAATCTGAGGTTTGCACTATAATGGCACATTCTGGTCCTATATATTTAAAATTCCTGTTTCCAAAGCGTGCTGGCCACTGGGCAAGAGAGAGCACATTCACAGACACAGTCATGCCAGTGGGGTAATTACAAAGACCCATGAAGTCTATAAATACAAGCTGTAGCACCACACAGATGTCAACCTCTGCCACACAGCAGCTCAAATTTCTCCAATTAGGTGAAGTCTGACGTACTCTCTTCAGTTGCATAAAGAATGCAGTTGGAGGGACATTGTTCAAAGAAAGTAGATGATAATATCAAGGCAGCCAGTGGAGTCTGGGCAGGTTTTACATCCCAGACCGATCAAGTGAGACTGATGACCCAGGGCCAAGGAGTCCAACTTGGATGTAGCTGTCAAATAAATAATTAAAAGTGCAGATAAAAGATGTGGTCTCTGTCCCTGAACACTAAATTTAGTCACGGTTGCCTCTCTGCTTCTCTGCTGCTGCTGGATTTTACAGAGCAGGTCCGAGATAAGACTTCTGGGGACAGTGGACATCAGTCCAGATCTATTCAAATCCTCAGCTGCTCCGCCACCATACTCTCTGTGAGTTGAAGTTTAGAAGCACATAACAGCAGGAGCAGGGTGTGTGTGGCTGCTCGGGGCGAGCCTCACTCCAGCACGGACAGCGTAGGGGTCGGGAGGTCGCATCGGAAGAGAAGAGGTCAAAATGGCAGAGCCCACACCACAAGACTGACCAAAGACCAGACAGCTCCGGCTCCAACAACAAAAGCTTGGGAGGCGAACAGAAGTGTGGGGGTGCTCAGACCCCAGTGCACTTTTCTCACTGAAACTTTCAAACAGCTCTGATGATAAATGCTTAATTTTACAGGGGGATTACAGAAAGTAGCTCAACGTTGGTATGATGGTACTATTAAATATTACCTCTTAGCTTTAAGAACAATGGCAGAAAAAAATGTAAGAAAATAAACACCAAGTTACAGTTGTATATTTTCTTCTTCCTGATTAGCAATAATTGAGGGATAGAACCTTATAAATGTGATTTTATATGACCAAACCAAAACTCTCTTATGGGCCCAGTGTACTCAGGAAATAGAGGATACTAATTGTTCCTGAGCACAGGAAGCCAATGTGTGTTCATTTGACTGAATGTAAACTTCAAGTAACAATGTGAGAATCCCAATCGTCTCTGTGATTAGACAGTATTTTAAAACATTTATTTGATCATTACATTTGGTTTGATAAACTGTTTTCATCACTCTTAGAAGAAAAGCTCAAATTCAAATGAAAACAGATGTTTACACACATTAAATGAAATGCAGTCACAAGCAGTATTATTTCAAAACGCATTAACAAGTCATCTATAGAGTCTAATCTTCTTACTGACGTTGTCATTACAACTGTTACAAAAAAACATGAATAAACGCCAGCAAAAGCGCAGACAAATATCAGGTTTGAGAGAGAACAGAGGTGGAGACATGTTTACAGCTGATAGACACATGTGTTGGTGAGACATTTAAACTCCACGTCAGAACGCAGTCTTATCGCTCTGCAGGCCTTAGGACCAGCGATTAGTGGGTTATCTCCCATCCTGCACTAGCGGCTCGGCCCTGAGCTGAGACAGGAAGGAAGGCTCGGGGCGGTGACTTGGTGGCTCCGGGCCACAAAGCAGACTAACGCGAAAGATAGATCCAGATCCACCGAGGGATTCTGGGCAATGGAAAAACACACAGGATCCCACAGACATGAGCAGCATATCAAGCACATCCCAAAGAAAGAC
>CAAKHB010007063.1:188604-205044 GCA_901007665.1 Aeoliscus strigatus
ACTAGTGTTCACTGGGGCTCCCGCCTAAGCCCTTCACAGGAGCCCAGTGGCTGCTCATCTCCATTCCTCTCTTATACTTGATCAGTCTGCAGAGTTACAGTTCTCATCAGTATCAGTTGATCATTTCCTTGTGAGTCTGACGGACAGCAGCTGAAGCTGTTCCACAGATTCACGTTCATGAAAGACGTGGGTAAGTGAGTGGAGGATTGCTTTAAAACTTGTTCTGCAGACGTTTACACACGTACGTATATACACAAATACATCAAACAATACAGTTTAAATGAATGCATTCTTTTAAAGCAGTTGATGCCAAACGCCTGCAAAGCAGAACCATGCAAGCACCCAGACCTCCTCCTAGCTGATGCCAAGATTCAGCTCCCATCTTCTTCAATGTATCCACCTCCATTTGTTTCGTTTTTAGGTTGGATGCAAACGGACATGCTTTTGTTTCTGCAGTGAGATACATGATGCCTGAAGACCCTTATTTGTTGTGCTCTTCTGCAAAAGAGCCTTTCTGGCTTTCATAGAAATCAAACTACACTTGATAGGACGACTTCCACTCACACACTCAACTCTGCCAGATTAACCACAACTAAGATCTCAGCAAGAAACCCTGCACTGCTTTATGAAGTGGGCAGTTCCAGGGACAATTTGAGCTTGTTGGTGTTGTAAAACAGTGAGGGACCATGTAGCAATTAGCTGGATCTGTGCTGGCTCCCTCCTGACAGAACACAGATGGCACTCATCTGCATGCAGAATTGGATCTTGCCCAGCCAATCACAAGGAGGCTCGGTTCATCTAACAGCTATGGTCTCCTCACCAACAAGCAAACAGCTCAACTTTCTTCATAAGCTCATTTCCCATGTGGACACTGTAAAAATCTCTTCAAGTGTTTTAGAATAATTCATCATTAAACCACAGAGTGCAGTGTCATGGTGCTGTTATCATCACAGTTGATAACAGATGACAGTTGTCCAGTAAATAAATATTTATTCGCTGCAGTCTGCAGTGATGCCGAGGGCAGTGCAGAAAGAGCTGAGCTGAACTTGTGTTCTGTAAACCAGACAATTTTCCTCCTCCAGCTTCAGTCTGTGAGCAGCCGCAGACAAAAACGTCTTGCATTAGGATTCATTCAGCATTCCTGCTGTTCACACTGACCACTGGGCCCCGCACCACGTCGACTGGTACTACTTCATGGGACAAACAAAAGTAACACAGATGCTCCAAATCAGCATGTTTTACTTTTAGTTTGAATCGTTTAATTGCTTAAGGAAGTCTTGGGGTTCCTGCACAAACCCAGACGGCTCCAAAGTGACACAAGTCAACAGTTGAGAAAGAGACGCTGCAGACATGGAGGGCGCTGTTCCACAAATATAAACTCCATAAAGATAATAACAGAGAAACAACATCACTTTGCGGTCCAAAAATAAGCGACGTGTCCGCCACCACGTTAAAGTTGTTCCTTTCCTTTCCAGTCATGAAGGTTTGATTTGGATAATGGCCTTTTGATATATCTTATGTTCTCATACAAGGACGGAATAAAGAAAGAACGAGAGTTCATTCGACACTTTAAATCACACAACTAAAGTTAAACAATCTTTTAGCTAATACTAGATAACGCTAGTCAATCTAAGCTGGTCAACCGTGAGCTGTCACAGAGAGACAATACACACGTACGTCTATGTGTGGCTCCGAATCCGTTGTGCACTTAAATGAACAAAAATGGACTTAAATGTGTCAAACTGCTAATTCCAGATTGTTTTATTACCTTATTTACGTGCTGCTGTTCTTTCCCCCCCCTGCTGTTCTGTTCAGTACGAAAAACACAAACAGAATGTGTGTGGTATGGTAGTGCAATAGCTTCTTGCAGGAAATACACTGTTTATGGTACAAATGAATCTCCAGCCATTTCATACCGACTGTTTTATGAATATTTTTGTAATAAATTGTTTATTTTTATGTGGAAACTCTGACTTTATTCGACTGGATTTCCAGAGAGATTCAGCTTCACCTGGTTGTCACATCAGTGACTTCGGAATTGAATGTTCAGATCTGAGACGCCTCTGGAACGATCAATCCAATAACAATATTATACTTTTACAACACTGTAAACACTGTAAATGGTGCTGGATTGTTGCTGTCTGCAAAAGTAGAAGATGATTTTCTGTTCATCGCGTGTGTGTGTGTGTGTGTGTGCGCGCGCACTTCGCTTTATGAGATGTGGCATACTGTGACGTCATCAAAGGAAACGCTCGTGCTGGTGTTCCCCTTTCATCTCTTCTGGATGTGGTCGAACATGGTTCATCTCGACCACGGTGACCACGGTAAGTAAACTTTGCTATGTCGAGGCATTTGTCAACCTTCAAGCTCACGGAATGACGCTGTTGTAGGACGAACTTAATTTTTGTTAATACTATTTATACTGTTCATGCTGTTACACTGTTTATACTGTTTATACTGTTTATATTTTTATACTGCTGTTTATACTTTTACTGTTCTGTCTATGCCGGGAACTGCAATCCAGATTTCGTCGTGCCTAGCACAACGACAATAAAGAATTTCTGATTCTGATTCTGAGGTAAACGTGCCACACTGTTGTAGCTTTTTTTTTACTGCGTACAGAAATGTTTGTGTTTATAAACCGAAGCTGCACAAACGATTTTTTTTCCGGCACAAACCAGCACATACGAAGCACAAACGAAATAGACTATTTTTTTCGAATTTTTGCGAGGGGTTGGGGGGCCAACTTCACACAGGTCTCTCTCTCAGGCTGCATCTGCAGCAGGATCAGGTGCGGCTCCATCATTCGCTGCGGCTTCAGGGGAGGAGTTTCTGCCGCCGGTGGGTCACACCCCCCACCCCCTTGCGCTCCGTCCCCAGAAAAAAACACAAGTGAGGAGCGCACAGAGTCCGTCAGTCACCGCACACTGCTAGAAAATATGAGCCGGAGAAGAGACGCTCCGCTTAATCACTCCACACAACGACCCCACCGCGACTGATCTCGATCCGAGTCCCACAGCACCGACCGCTCCGGTCTTTGTTGAACTAGTTGTTCCTTCTCCATTCCTTCTGTTTTTTCTGCGCTAGAGCTTTCGTGTCAGAAAATGTGCGTGGAGAGCGATGGATGCGAGATCGAGGGCTGCAGCAGTTCGGACGAGGTGCGCACCCTGTCCGGCAGCATGAGTCCGGCGCTGAAGCCCGGACCGGACCTTCACCCCTGCAAACCGGGACACAAATTCCGCGCCGCGCTCCTCAGATGCCGCTCACCGGCCGCCGCTGCGGGGATCCTCAGTTTCGGGAACGTCCTCAATTACATGGACAGATACACAGTAGTCGGTAAGGGCACACGTCTCCTTTCCTTCCATGGTGTTGAAATGTGAAGTGGGAGGAAACAGGGCTGATAGACTGTAAGTGCGCTAATTGGTGCTTCAGTCTCCATCAGCTCACCGGGCGGAACAATGGGATGGACTGGGCGCAGTGGACCTTCTCCTCTGTGCCTTCATGGCAGTGGACTGAATGCTGATTCAATCACAAAGGTGCTGATCACTGAAGGAAAGAAGTGACAATGGGTTAGTGATTTGAAGCGGATGATAGGTGATCATAGGTCTATCACTCAAAGTGGACGTGAGAGTCTGATGTGTGGACCAGTTTCTGTGCATGGCTATGAGCAACCATACATAGTTTGGGAAGGGGGTGGAGGGTATTTTCAACATCTAACAGCCTGTGTGTGTTTGTCAGCTTGCTATGAGATGCTGTGATGAGGCCATGTGGTGTTAATCCTCCCCAAGTGTCCACATGAGAGATGGGACCAAATATCTGCCCCTATATATAAACAGCCTTTGCTGAGTGTTTAAATGTTGTGATAGATTATTATTGTGACTTAAGAGGACTACTACCTAACAAAAGCCAAGAGTGAATTCCAAAAAGCAAAATATGTTTTTGTCTATATACTGTAAAGAATTCTCATATGATGATGATAGTTTTTAATTGTGAGGACTTAATGACTGAGACATGCTGCTTATCTCTATTATTTAGGCATAGGTTTTAGATTCACTGTTATTTAGACTGGACATTGGACTGTGGCACTGAATGGGTTAAAATATTGCTGCAGCATAGAGAATAGAGGGAAGTGTAGTGTGGGGATCTGCTATACAAAGAGACATCTGCCTGCACATGCAGATTTCTCCAGTTTGCTGGAAATACACACCTTTTTGTAAATATTTCCTCTTTCTTAGTTTCTTCAGCCAGTGTGAATCTTCCTGAAATGTATGTGAATGAACTGGTGAATTTCACTCCTGGCAGAAAAGGGGAGGAGGAGGGGCCGGGCTATGTGTGCACCTAAGTGCCCAAAGCTTCTGCCTGCAGCTCAACATCCTGGAGGCTTCAGGTCCAGTCTGTCAACTGTAAAGACCCAAGTCTAAAGCCTTTGGGCGCGTGAATGATCTTTGCAGCAGGAGGCGTTTAGCTGCTTGATGTACAGCCACGCCAAGAATGTGTTGATGTACAGTGGCATATCTAATCTTAGTATCTTCAAGCACCATTCAGACACAGCAGATAGCTCAAAAAGCCACATCCTCATCCTTAATGATGGATGCGTCCGTCTCCCACGCTCTCCTGGCACCTGTTGTCACTTTGATCACAGGAAAGCCCTACTTAAGAAGCTTACAAACAACTGTCATATATGACCACACCAGTAAAACTGCTCTACTCGTTACAATATTAGGGGATTTCCTCTGCAAAACATTTTCTCTTTGCTTACTTGACATGTCTGAGCACTTGCTGTGCTGACAGGATGGAGTGAAGAGAGAAGACGAGAAAAGTGGAAAGAGGGAGGATTAAAGGGCAATGGGTTTGAGAAGTGTGTGTATTTGTGTGTATGGGTGTGTATGCATGCAGAAGTGGATGGGTGGTGTGTTCATACCCTCATGGGAAGAGAGTGTTCAGTTCATATCGGGGGGGGGGGGTTCTCCTGACCCGACCCTGAGCACTGGACTGTCCTGCATTATGTATGTGCAGAATGTGCATCGGACCTTTGCGCAGAATGAAGGACTGGCAACCATGTGCACCCAAACGCACCCATAGCATACAGCCTGAGCTTGTCCGCTTATGTTCCATCTCCTTCAATCCCTCTGCAAGGCTTTCTCCCCTCCCCTGCTGTGTGAGCTACATTGCAGCAGTAATTAGGTGGTGGAAGCGGAGCATCTGGGTTGGTAGCAAAGAGGGATATCTCCAAGTGTGTGTGTGTGTGTGTGTTTTAACCCCTTGACAGTACATTAGATTTGAGTTGTTTCCTCTCAGTTTATCAATTCAGACTTTGTTAGTAGCAGGTGTCCAAAACACATCCCAATTTACAGATCTTGAAGTCAATAAAGCAGGCATGAGCGGTCACCCACAGAAAGCACAAACACGTTAGAAATGGTTCCCCCAACCATTCCAAGGGAGGCTGAATGAAAGAGGGAGTAGCGAGGGGAGGGGCAGGCTGCAGCAAAGTCTTGCAGTCAGAGGGAAGTGGATGCAGAATCCCGGCCGCGTTGAGCTGGAGCGTCAAAAGGTCTTTGTACCAACAGCCATTACTGTAGTGTGTGTGGATCACTGAAGCTTTGTCGCACAGACAGAGGGTGGCCACTCCAGACACCGCTCCTATTCTGCTCCACAACAATGATGTGAAAATTGCACCCAGTGATGCTCAGCAGTGTCAAGCACTCTGAGCTTTCTAGTAATCCCTGGTGTCAAACACACACATGCACAAAACCAGTACACACAGATCAAGTACACTTGATGATGTAGAGAACCATAGCAGAAGCAAGAAGTCACATTTTTTTATTGGATGTTGTATTTTTACGGCCAGTATATTTCATGCTACCATACCATATTTTCATAAGACTTGAATTTTTAATACGACCACATGGTGTGTGTGTGTGTGTGTGGTTGGGGGGAGTGGGGTGGAATGCATCCAAGACAGAATACTGCTGTCTTTTAATGTTTATTTCACTGCCATGTGTTCAGCCTGGGATCAAGGGGCTATAAGTGTGTTGCTTTTATATTTACCGTATCTACATGTAACATAGGGCATCAGTTTTTCTTTCCAGTGTTGTGCAGTGATTTTGTTGTTTGTGCCTCTGAGGTACAGAAAGACATATTCTTTTATGACACTATGTGATGTACACAGCACAGGAATGTGTTGTTTCAGGGATACCTCCATGAGATCAATCACCCATGCAGAATTTTGCAGTGGCACAATGCAGGTAAATGAAATGGCAATGTGACCAGTGCATGATGGGATTGGACACCATTGCTGTTGGTTACGAGTTACGATGCTGGGTCACTGTATGTTTAACCCACAGCCTCTTATATACCATTTGCTTTTTAGAGTGCGTAGAGATTTAGAGGACCATTGAATTTAATTTAATTTGAGGTGCCTTTGAAACCTTAAATCCCAAGTGTTGGTGTCTCTTTAGTCCCACAGACAGACAGTCCAAGCTCCTGGACAGCTTATCATAATGTGGGGATTAAGTGTTTTTTTCGGAGAATATGAGGATATGTGAGGCAGACACTCGCCACTTAAACTCATTTGCTTGTTAAGTACGTCAGCCTTGATCTGTGTTAACTCTAGCCACCTCCCATGTGCACCCAAAGTCATCCCATTCTCAAAGGGGTCATTTGAGGGGTGCTGAGTGTAACCTAATCTGTGCGGAATCTGAAAGGTTGGGGAGACACAGATTAGTGCTTCTCTCAGGTACCTTAATCTGAGTTGTCCCAGTCAAGCTGTCAGTCCATGAACACCCACAAAGTGGGCTCACATCCCATTGGACAAGAGCAGAACCATTGCATGTGAACTTTTGGCATGTTGCATCCTAGACATAGATGACTGTGTGGTAATAATCCTCTTAAGACAAGCTCTTTGTCAGGCAGGATGAAAGATGTAGCAATACATCCAGTCTGACAGGCTGTGTAGGTTCATTCCTGATATCTTGGTCCAGCTCTTTTGTGGCCACTCATTATCACTGTCCACATTTGCCTGGGGCTGTTCCTCCATTTCCACTGAGGGTAAATGTCGAGAATATTTCCTGCTCTCGTACGTGGTTCTCTGTCTGCTTTCACAACTTACAACACTTTTCTACTGTGGAACTGCTCAAAGTGTAGGCGAGGGTACAACTTTCAGTTCCACAGACGCTGGAAAAGAAGTAGACAATGTAGATGTCTGACGCGAAAGAATAAATCAAATTCTGTTAAAAAAGTAGACGTCGGTGTCCCTGCATTGGTTTAGCAGCTGGAAGACACACCTTAGAACACCGCTGCAGCAGAATATGTGTTTTCGCGGCCAAACTATGGGAGAGTTGCATTGTGGGTCGTGCTTTAGTTGCTTTGGGCTTTATTTTGGTACTCCCTATTTCATTGTCGCTGGTTTTATAGTATTGACATTAAAGGTCCCAGCACAGCAGAAGAAACAGCAGGGACATTAAAAACAGAGGCCTCAAGTAATTTACTTTTATGGGGCGGCTGTAGTGCTTTCTGATGTTTTGGGTTACTGCAGATAAAGTACAGTTAGAAAACCTCAGCATCATTGCTTCTGATAATTTTATACTATGTGCCAACAAAAGATTGACTTCACCCTCGCCAGCGAAAAACCTGACACCATTCCACAGATGTTAAAGTAGGTTCATTAAAAATTACATGATATGGCAGACTTTTTCCAGACGGCTTTCCCACAGATTTCCCAGTAATCTCTTCACTTCTGTGTCCTCGTGTGCGATTTTGGCTGCTGTGAGAAAACAGTCTGTGTGTTCTTTAGACTCTGATTTAGCTGACGTCTGTAACAACAGCCAGCAGAATTAGACAGAAGTGCTTCCTCCGCCAGCGCGGACTCTTTCATGTGGCTACTCCAGAGTTTTACCATCAAGCCAAAACACACTTCCACTGTAGAGGCTGTCACCACACTGGTTGGTCATTTTTGGGGTGACGATGTGACTCTTCACCTTCAGACTGTCTTTGTTATGTTGGCTTTGGTTGTTATTTCTCTCAGCTGCCTTGTATGTGTCCATCACTCTTCACAAGCGATGCGGGTGTTGCGTTCTGGAGAGGACGTTTTTAACAACATTCAACACCAGGCGGGTAACTGTCTTTTCTTATCGTTTACATTCCTAACTGGTTCTTATCTTGTCAACATCCGGTAGCCAGGGTCAACTTGTATCAGAGGACTTGCTCAAGCTGCCCGTTGATCTTTGACATGTGAAGTAGAGGCTGATAATCAGTGACCTCCTCTTTGTCATCGGAGGAGTGTGTGTGGACATAAGAATGAGGTGGAGGGGGTGTTGTTTCCTCAACTTACATTTGCTGCAGGATTACAGCTACAAGATAAGCAGTGTGTTTTTGCTGTTTACAGTCGTGCGGTAAATAGAGCAACAAGAGTCTTGTGTCTTTTTCACTTAGACCACTTCTTGTTTTTTGGGCAGATGGCTGGCATGACCTTTCCCCCAGCCACCCCAAATCCTCTGTGGTGTTCACGTCAATTTCAACATTGACAAGCAAGCAAGATTTAGAGATGTTCCCCTGAGCTCAGTGCTCTGGTGACCAGTGCAAAACGGAGACAAAGGAAGAAACACGAAACAAGAAAATCCATTTCATATCTTTGTGAACTCAAACAGTATTGACAAGCACGGCAGCAACTCAATCAATATATGAGAAATGATGAAATTGTGTCCAGACACTGGAATTTGTTTTTTCTCTGATACATTAACTCACACTAGTTAGCGACCTGCTGCACCCGCTGTTGTGAAAGCAAACCTGTGCAAGAAGTAACATTAGCTCTTCTAGGAGCTTCCACTGGTAAATAATATTAACAGTGTTTACATACAGTGGACCTATGTTGGAAAAGCCGCCCTTCTTGAGTAGAAAAATTAATCTTTTTTCCATTTACATGTCATAGAGTAAAGAGTTGAGCCTGGCAGAGGGATTATATAATCCTTTATATCCACCAATCAGGGAGACGATATGGCTTTGTGTGTGTTTCTGTATACTTGCGCACATGTTTCATCAGCTCTTTTTCTGATTTGATTTGGTGTTATCTGTCCCGTCCCCAGAGCTACTGCACTGCAGCAGGAGTTTCATTACTGTGTTTGTGATAGAATACAGGATTGAATGAAAATGTTGACCTCAGCAAAGACTCTTCTGGTCAGGTCAGACGTGGACGCACACACTTGCATGCACTCATGCACACATACACGCACACACAGCCTGCGGTGTGTTTTTCTGTGAAAGGTTCACACGTAGGATTGAATTCTTAGGAGAATGTCTCATTGGTTTTGTGTTTCTAATACATTACTGCTGCCACAGGAATGAAAGGTGCATATGCAGGTATCAAGGTTTTTCTTTTACAAAAACTCCAAGCCTTTTGTTTAAATCCTCAGTAATGTTACATTTCACCGCTTCATTAGCAGGGAACAAGCATCTTGTTGTTTTCTCTCTGTTGTGACTGTGGGAGCATTTGCTTGCAAGACGATGGCATGCTGGTGTAAGCTATTTGTTTCTGCACTTAAGTACTGTGCCAGAATGGTTGGTTGCACCTGGGCAAGTAGACTTTCACACGTCCACGAGCTACACATTTATGAAGCTGTCTGCAGTAGCTGGAAGTTGCGGCAATAAAGGCTTTTTGGACGTGATTTTAGATGCTATGGGACGGTGATGTTCAGGAAAACTGCCGCCACAGGAACCACCCTGCTGTGGAGTATGCGGTGAGAGCAACACATCAAAGGTTCATGCATATTTTTCGGATCATAATGACTGACTGAAAGGTGTGTGAGGCCGGAGGCTGTGTGCTGTGCTCTAGGTATGTGCTCTTGGGGAGGTATTCTCAGGGAGTCAGAGAGGAACAAAGAAGATGGATAAAATGTTTTTCTCGGACCAAGATGACTTCAATGTGAAGTAGTTGACTTCTGGAAATGGAATATTCTCCCATAATGTAAAATGAGGTTAAACATATTATCAAAGATTTAGTGTTTAATTTAGGGTTTTTTTTGTGCAAAAAGACATATTTGGGTTTCATAGAGTGTTTGATGGAATAACAGTAATGAGATGCATATCTAATTCATGAGACAGTGAAAGATGAACCCCTCACCCTAAGCGAAACTATTCAGCCTAAAATTCATGGCTTCCCCTTGAAATGAACACAGTGCAAGAGAGGCAATTGTTGGATGGTTGTTTCCGCATTAACGTGTACAAGTCACCTTGACAGCTTCATAAATAATAAAAAAAAAAAAGCTCGTATACATCCAACTGGTTCTCTCTGGCTCCAGTTCTGATGAGATTTGCAAAGAAAGATGGAAGAAACATGTCTCACATTCATATTCATACATCTCTTAACTCCCAGGAGTTGTTGTGAGGTTGTTCACGTGAAAGTACACACTCGGGATGGGGATGACAGATCTATCTCATTAGAGAGCCTAAAAGGAGTAGTCTTCTGCAGAGAATCCTGATTGATGTGTTGGAGTGAAAGTGGAGCTCTCCCAAGCTTCATCTGTCATATTTACCCGACACATGACCCAGCCTAACAGCTTTGTAACAAAATGGACGATAAGTAGCACAGCAGAGATAGGACGACAACCCAGAGTCAAGAAACCTGAGTTTGGTTCTGTTTTGTTGAATGTATGCAAACGCCTTTACAAAGGACGAACAAAAGCAACATATAAAGAAATGTGCCGTAAAATATGGAATTCGTTGGCTCTATGCACAGGCATTGTCCAAATGAAGTGTGTTTGATGCTAAATTGCATTTAAAATACCAACCTTTTAACCCGTTTTCCCTTCAGTCATGTTGCCTCTCTTTTTTAACAGCTCTGATCTCCAGAGAGTCTGTTTGACAATCTGTGGACTTCTTAGCGTTCGGCTCCACAGCTCACACAATAGCTGAATCAACCAGATGTCAGATGAATAAGCTCCTTCAGTTGTCAAATGCACAGAAACACAATATGTTTCAAAGAAGAGAGATTCAGAATTTTTGCCTTTTTCTTCATCCTTCTCATTGAAAGATGCTAGCAAACATCTTCTGGTTCCTGCTAGGAAAGTTAGCATTTCTTCTATCTTACAACAGTGACCCAACTTTCTGGTGAAGTGTCCTCTCTGTTACCTTGAAGAATAAATTATGATGCCACTCATTTGTAAACTCGCACAACAAAACTGGTCTTGACATTGCATCAGTTTATGTTAATTACGCAGCGACAAGATTTCATTGCCACCCAGTGTGGATCCTCCATATCCTCATATTGAAAGAGGATATAAACACCCTGACACTAGAAGAGAAAGATTATTAAAAGCACATCATAATGAATTAAATCCTCCACACTGTTACATAAGAAAACACAGGATTTTTCTGATTCACGTGTAACAACACTGGCCATGTGGTTGCACAATCCTCAATTTCTGTTGACATTTTATTGAATTATATTTATTTCCCAGACCTTCATCTGAACCTGTCGAAGTTATCTTGACTGTTCACTGATTTATGAACAGGATATCTCCAAGTCACAGGGCTCACAAAAAGATAATTCTCAAATAATTTTAAAGCTTGTCATTTCATCCTAGTACATGTTTTCATATTTGTTTAAAGCATTAATTCCACTGAGGATTATGTGACAACTGAAAGTGTTTAATTGTGGCAAATCCCACATAAATAACACTCCTCCAGGAAGACACTCAAGGTTGAGTTCAGCTGCTGTTCAGTATTCCTGAGAGACTGTGGTGTGAACAAGTGCGGCTCAGAGATCCTTTCGCAGTCCGTCGGTCTCGTCCCAACTCAAATACCTTTGCTTCGCTCCACTGCATCTCTTTCCAATACATCTAATGCATTATCTAATACGGACAAGTGGGCTAGTCAGTGGATGTATTATTGATGAGATATAGGTTCAGTCTGCTCCCCCTGGTGCATCACTACGTATTCTCTCCAACACCATCAAATATTTAGCACACACTGGCTGGGAGTAATGCGCTGTAGCCCCAGAGCTCAATTCAGCCCTTTGATTAGCGTTTTTTTTTTTTGTTTTTTTTTAAAAAGAAGATCCTATTAATCAAAGTGGTAAAGCTGGCAGACCTACCGGCCGTTGATTTGATTCTGCCCCCAGTTTGACTGTCACAAATTTAGAGGATTAGAGTGATATCTTTTTCAAATAGTGAAAAGATTAACCACGCAGACTGACTTCCATATTTATGAACTGAGTATTCATCTTGGTCACCAACCTCCTGCCTTGATGTGGCATATGCCATCTTAAACATACTTTTTTTAATGCACTAACTGTGTGAATCACAGTCAATAGTTGTGTTCCACAATCACACTTTTGCGTTTCGATGTTAAATGACATATTGATCAGATAACGTCAGAGCTGGTAGCGACTAAACAGACTGAAGGTGTGAAGGAATGAAGGTCTGGAATGGAATTTGGAAAGAAACAGCCTAGCTCTAAGATGGATTATTTACGCCCACACAGTAGAAGATGAAGGCATGCTCTCAGACTCATCTCTTGATTTTATTGGGGAGTCCACCTCCTGCAAGCCCTCTGAAGCCTGACCCCGCAGGCAAGTCAACACTGTTTCCCAGACATCTGCAGCACATTTCCCTTCTGTGTGGCAGGGAAAGGAAGGAAAATGGAAAAATGGCTTTCCCGCCCATTGTGGCCACATGGTAAGGGAGGAGAGCAGTCGGTCAGGAGCCACAGCCCGGCCACAGGCGGGCATATTTGTGGTCAGATTTCTCCTTGCTGCCGTCTGAGCTGCTCTTCAGTCGGTCCTGGTCTCTGCACGCTGCTTCCTTCCTGTGCTGTCTCACGTTCTGACATCTAAAAACTGATCACAGGAATGAACCCCAAACATGTACTTTCTTCCTCACTCATTACATCCCCTGCCTCTCTCTCTAGCAGATTTCCTTACTGACAGGCTGACACATGAACAGGGATCACCCCTCTGCAGGAACAGATCTGGCCATCTCAGCGCTGCGGTTCACCGCTGCCCGTCACAATCTGACCAGAATGAATGACTTCTATCTATTGGCTCCAGAGTCTCAGACGGGGTGAAACCTCTCCGTTTGTGTGTGTGTTTGTGCGTGCGAGCGTGGACGCGAACATACACACAAATAGGGAATAAATCTATTCCTGAGCTAGCCTGACGTACCTTACACCCACTTTGCTCTCGTCAATCTGTGTGACTCGTCACACTCATCCCTGTAAAACTGGACTGCTCCTCTCTCCTTCCTCTTATCCTAGTTTCTCTGAGCAGAAATAGAACCAGAGGGCCAGAGCTCCACCAGTCCCTGGTGGGGATTTCATATAAAATCTGTCCTCTGCAAGCTGGTGGGTCCCTGTGTGTGTGTGTGTGTGTGTGTGTATGTGTGTATATGTGTGTATGGGTGAGCTCTTCAGCGTTCACTTTAAGAATACAGAGGTGTCAGAGGAGTAATGGCAGCAGTGTGTGTCCCAGTATGAAAGCTAGCCTGACAAGAACAGCACCCTGTACCCACATTTGCATCTATCGTCTGGATGGACTTAGCTGCAATAATTAAAACACATAACCTGTTTGTGGTGTCAGCGTGTGTGCTGTTGTCTTTTCATTTGTCTGATACTAGGAAAAAACAAGACTATGCTTTGAGAACAGACACAGATTTGTATAAATTCACTGCTTGGTTGTGTCCTGAATGAAACGACTCTACACCTCAGATTACTATGTTTGCCTCCTTTAACCATGGAAACATACCCCCACTAGCCCTATACTCAACTCACAGTAGCATTATATCCCTGTATTTAACAGGAAGGGTCTGCGCACTGTGCTGGACTCAAATGTCCACGGCTCACAATGTGGACATGCATCCATGAGCTAAAGCCCACAGACACACTCAAACAGATACTGTGTCATACGCACATCCAGATTGTTTCCAAAATTGAATGGGTTCCTCCTTTAGCCAGCAGAAGGTTTTCATTAAAATTAAAGTTTTTCTTTCTTTTTTTCTTTCTAATCAGTAGTTTTTTGTGTTGAATAATGAAAACATAACCAGTCAGGTAACTAGCTGACTGGATCATTGGTGGAATAGGTAAGTGCCGTGAGGCCTATCGACAGAAAAGCGTGAATAAAAGTGCTATTCATATTGAGGACAGATCATTCACCATTCACTGCAGTAAAAGCAGTATTTGTGGTATGTTTTCACCAATTTGAGTTATTTCTTTCTGAGCTACTCTCAAAAAAAAAAAAGCTACGCTCACAAAGGCTAACATTATGAAAGGGTGGAATAAGTGTCAGCCTGAGCGTGGTGTATACACTTCACCATCGTCAGGTGTTAGACAAACACACACACACGCGTCTCTGCACTGTGCAATGACACATGCAAAAACAAGTCAGACTAATTACATGAGCCTATGCAAGTACACAAAAGGACAGGTGTGTGTTCAGTGTCAGAAACAAACTACGAGCCAGAATGTTGGGATCTAAGGATGTGAGCTGGAGTTCCTCTTTCAAACGTTTTCTTGTGGTATAAAACAAACCGGGAGTGTGTTATGGAGGGAGTGGCCCACAGCACTGTGCATAACTGTGTGAGGGCTGTTACCTTGAAGGAGGATGGAAGGATTTGGTGTTATTGTGTGCTGTCAGGACGATCCACATTCCTGTGATATTTCTTACTTGTCATCATGCTCAGAAACTGTTTAACATTACCCAGTCAAATACATTAAGTCATACTGTTTGCAGTGATATTGGACCATGCTGCTGTTAATGCTGCTGTGGTTATTTTATGTGATATTTCCAAAACTGAGAATGGTTCACTTGTGGTGAAGACTTGTGGTGAATAAATAGGAAGAAAATCAGAATTTCTTGGGGGTATTCAAAAATACTGTCTGGAAATTTGTAAAGATCCTTTGTGGTCTCTTGACCTTTATCTCTTTGAGTGCCCGTCTGAGCATTGCCATGGCAACTAAACAGGGTGCTGCCAGCTTGAGCGATGGTCCATCCCTGCATTACCTCATCATCACATTTCGGCATCCTTCTACTTCAGTCCATGATGGTGGTTGTATTTCCTCAGAGAGACCTGACAGTGAGAGAAAGGAGCAGTGCCAGTAAGGATGGGGGAGAGTTATAGAGAGAACAAAGTTTGTTTTGGGGGCTGTAAGAGGCCTCGTTGAGAGTAGAGATGATAGGTCTGATAGGCTGCTACACAAACACTGAGCTGCTGGCTCCCTGTAATCCCGTACAGATTAGCTCATTTCATTACACAGCTCATTGCACTTGAATGTAGCACAATAAACCCTGCTGCTTTGATCTGACATCTACCACTTATTTAAATTAATACACATTTAGGCAACGGATTACAGGACGGGGCCTTGAATTACTATTATAGATTACTTCTAGAATGGTATGACTGCTTGTGACACACTCTGTTTCATGCATTAACATTTTATTCACAACCACAGCTGCTTCTTTAATCTTAAATTACGATTTGCCAGCCTAATTAATTGTCTGGTAAGTGTGTGGTGCGTGTAGACGGGTGTGGCACCGACTAATGCAGACTGCATCCAGGAGGGACGCTCCACCATCTGGCGCAGGAATCCCCCTCCCAGCAGGATGTGTGGATGCACTTGTGTGTGTGTGTGTGTGTGTGAGTGTGTGTTTGTATTTATGTGTGTGTGTGCCAGTGCTTCTCCAAGGCTAATTAGAATGTAGCTGAATTTGTACAGTACACTGCTGAACACCCTTGTCACTGGCTGACAGGCGTGTCAGGTTAGGGGCAGAGCTGCTGTGACAGTTAACACGGTTGTCGAGGAAAATTGGGAATGACAGCATGATGTGATCTGTGATTGTACTATGTGTGTGTGTGTGTGTGGATCAGACCAACCTTCGACTGGTCTCATGTCCACCAGCCATCTGGGGCTGGATATCGACTGGTTTATCAGTGTAGAAATACAAGGCAATATAAAGCTTTTCCATATGATGTTTTCTGGCAGTTGTCACCGGTGCTCATATGCAGAGGTTCGAGAATCCAATTGTGTTTAATCACAGGAAATCTCATTTCAGAAAGGTCCATGTAAATCAGGCGACAGCTCGCACACAAACACCTTTAAGTCAGGTTAGGCTGAAAGGGAAATGAGGCAAAAAGTTGTGAGTGTTGAAGAATGAAGAGCGTGCTGGCTGTAGTGTGAGAATGTGAACAGGTGCTTTGACTCAGATGACAGGAATGTGACGTGTGACTGCTTTCGGTCACAGTCCAGCTTACACCTACCTCTACGTCACACCATCATAAAACAAGCTGTTAACCTCTTAGGATAAAGCAATGCCAAATGCAATGCCAGCAGAGTCGTTGACCTGATTGTGCAGAGGTGGTTCACTGAGGGTCATGGTGGTCTGCTGAGTTCACGGAGAGACGCAGACAGCTCCTTCAAATGTTAGTCCGGCTGCTGTTACATTTTCATGAGCTGTGT
>CAAKHB010007063.1:205064-238993 GCA_901007665.1 Aeoliscus strigatus
CCAGCTTACACCTACCTCTACGTCACACCATCATAAAACAAGCTGTTAACCTCTTAGGATAAAGCAATGCCAAATGCAATGCCAGCAGAGTCGTTGACCTGATTGTGCAGAGGTGTTTACTTGATGCACTGGTTCACTGAGGGTCATGGTGGTCTGCTGAGTTCACGGAGAGACGCAGACAGCTCCTTCAAATGTTAGTCCGGCTGCTGTTACATTTTCATGGAGCTGTGTTTTAATCCCCAGGACCAGACTGCCAGTTTCACAGAAACTCTGCTTGCACTGCCAAGCCCACATCACATTACACTTTGAGTGCAAAGATTTCAGAGATGGTGCTTCACTTCTCTTTTTGAACCCCTCAAAGCTGGTGGTCTCAAGGCGCACATTTGAAGAGCCTCTTGTACACTGAATTATCCGCCTTTGATCGTCGTCTCATGTTTGCGGCGTGCTAAAAAGTTTATGAGACTTCATTTGCATGCTCTGAGATTACATACTCTGACTACAGCAGTAGTTGCATTGAGCACATGTTCAAGATGCGACAAGTCAAACCTCTGGCTGAGCACCAGCTGAGGCCATCACAACCATGTTCAGTATGTGGATGTTCTCCAATCCAGCATAATTGGACTTGAGCGACAGAAATGGGATTTCCTTCAGAGACATTGAGGTTGTCACAGAAAAGGGATGTTACAGTGCTGATGAGAGCCATCAGACGTGTTTAACCTCTCACAGTCGGCTGTGTCAGCTGGTGTAAATAAGATCAACCCCAGACGCTTCTCTCAGAACGAAGAACGTGCTTAGTGAACTTACACTTACACCTGTTTGTTTCAAACAGCCTGCTGAAACATCATTTCACTAAAATGGCAGCACAGATCCTCTGCTGCTGCTGCTGCTCAGCGAATGATCGATACTGTCGATCCAGAAAGCCAGAATCTATTTGTGTATAAGTCAAAGAGTCATTATAAGTCATTGTTGATTTTCATTATTATGTGTTTCTCTCACCTTAGGTGTCCTGCTCGACATCCAGCGACATTTCAACGTATCAGACAGTGGAATCGGATTGCTGCAAACAGGTACGTCGTGTCTGAGGCGTGGTATTTAAATTGGAGCTGTTCAGATTTCACGTGTTTTAAAGGCAAAACTTTTGCCTTTAAGTAGTGCTCCGGTGCTGACAAGTGGTAATAGTCTGTTAATATCTGATATTTCAGTCATTTGAGTCAGATGCCGATGTGAGTTGTCACTTTTAATGATAAAAGATGTTGAATCTATTTAAGGCTTAGTTAGGTTCAAGAACAAAAAATCATCTCTTCGGTGTAGGAAAGGATCAGGAATCAGGTCTCACACCACCTCCTGCAGGTGATCATACCTGATTCTCAATGATGAACATAGTTCAGGTGAGAATAAAACAGCCAGCATTCACCATTGGGTCAGCAGCAGCAGGTCAGAAGAAAGGAAAATCAAGACCAGCAACCAAACAGGAACAGTTTTCCTGAAAGCCGCCATGTATGTGCCCGCCTTGCCTGTATATGCAGGCTTAGGGCAGGGTTTCCTCCAGTCTGGAGGACTTCAATGAATCTACCGCTAAGGGAGATACCCTGCAAAGTGCTTGTATTGCAGGACAGGGCCCGGTCTTGTCTCTGGGTGCCCTCAGAGTCGTTCAAACAGCAACAGCCTTGCACACAAAGCGCCATTGAGACAACCCAGGCCAGTTAGAGTTCGAGGAGAAAGAATACTACCCTGTGTTTTCTCCTTGACTTCATGTTCTTAGACCGTCTGGCTGAATAGCGTGTTGAGGACAGAAATACCCTTAAGGAAAAAACACTTTTCATTTCTCTTGTTTTTTTTTTCGGTGAAAAAGTCATTTCAGGACTTCAGGTTCATTTTCCACCCAACTGAAATATACCATGTCTATTTTTATCCTCATTTAAACAACTCTTCTTTATTGCTTTGTCATTTTTCTGGTAGCACTAGTCAAAATGAGTCAGTCTGGTGTTTTCAATAACCCAGTTATGATGTCTGTAATGATCATGCTGTGTGCAATCAAACATATTTCTAAAGCTTTTTCCAAGAAAAGAAACACTGCACCAAAAAAAAACTTTTCCCCCTCAATCAATCGGCTATATTTGTCAGAACCCACTGTCCTGGCACATTTTTGCACGAGGAGATTTGTATGAAATCTTACCAAGAAACAGGAAACTATGGAGAGGGTGTTTGCCTCTTAATTCTGTTTACATTGGCTCATTTTGGGGTTGTGCACACAGCCACTCAGACTCACACACACACTGTTTGTTAGTGGAAGGACGTGCGTAGCTGTCTTGCCCTCTGCACCGTCTGCCGCTGTACGACTGGGAGGCACCCAGCCAGCAGGGCTAAAAGCAGGTTTGCAGTGCTCTGCGTGTCCTGCCCTGGCCTGTCATGGTTCAGACTCCGCTAGGTCCCTGATCCCCAGACGACCTCTTTCTCACAACAGCCTGAGGAATGCTGGGTGTCCAGGCCTTGAGCTGTGCGAGTGGGTGGGCACAGACGGGGAGCCTAGGTGTGAAGGAGAGGTTCTACGGGTGATGTAATGAGATCGCTTTGGATGGGTGGTTCTCAGTGTGTGTGTATATATGTTTAGCTTATGTCCCCTACCGTTTCCCCACACCCCCCATTTCAGTCCCCATAGGGAACAATCCCAGCCTCTATGAGCACCTGCGGTTGTGCCTTTTTGCCCGTTTGCTGCCTCTTGCCCAGCAGCTTCCATCCACCTGGGCATGCAGGCTGTCAGCGTAGGTGTTTTACAGGCTGTGGGAGTTTCTTTCTATGCTGCCAGGTCTACCTCACACCTTTAAAGAAGAAAAAAGAAAAAACAAAAACAGGCGGCACACTACAGGATCCGAGTATAAAAGCAAACAGAAGCCACAATCCGAATGCTTTTATTGATTCTTGTGCAGCTTCAGCAGGATACTTTTTGACCTTTTAGAGTTTTTTTTGGCTGTCGCTCAGGGCTTTTGGAATGAAAAATTTCCCATCTCTACAAGTTCCTGACCTGTTGTTTGCTTTCGGAAATAGAAGCCTGACAGAGCATTCGGAGCCCCGGACACCTGCAGCAGTGTTTGCAGTCGGGTTCTTTTTAATAATCAGTGGCATTAGTGTATCAGATGAAATCCAAGATGCTTTGAAAAGAAAAAAAGGCAGAAATATCTCAAGCCACTCGAATAGGAAAATAAGACCAAATGCTCTTGAAATAGAATGAATGGCTTGCTAACGCAATTGTTTGCACAACCCAGTTGTGTAAACTGGTGTTTACTTTCCAAAGGGGGGAAAAAAGACTTGGGGGGAGATTTCATCTTCATGTCTCAGCAGCACTGATGTTATTTATGTTATTGGTCAAACTAAGCCTTCACTTAGACAACACAAATTCACACGAGCTCATTTCTGTTGTGTGTCATTCGTTCCTGATGGATTGTGCCGGCAGCTCTCTTGTAAGAGGATGAGCTGTGCATAGCTGTCAGTCGGGTAGCAACAGGGTGTTGGAGCCTGCAGCTCTCTGGTCCATCCATCAGCATGATGTTCTCACCTGAGCTGGAACAGGACAGTCTGAACTTCTTTGCTTTCATTGGAACAGGTAAGCCTCGGCTCAAGCACCCCTCAGGCAGCTATGTGAGAGTCACACTCACACACAGCTGTGAGAAGGACCAGTCCTGAGGGAATGGAGGGCAGGAAAGGTTAATGGAAGTAAGGGTTCACCTGGATGGTATTACCTGGGGTTGTGACAAGTTTTCCCAACCAGACTGAGCAATCTGAGCAGACTCTATCATCATTTGAACAAGTTATTGCACAAAGGTACATTGTGGCAAATCAGGCACAAAAGTCTTAATGGGATTAATTATCTCCAATCATAGAAGCTGGTATAGTAATGATCCCCCAGTGTTTTGGAATGGAAGCAGAATTATTGGGGTCATGCTGGAAGTACAAAGGGATGTCTAGCTCAGTAAGGAGCCGGTGCTCAAAAAAGCTTCCAGACTGTCTTTGCCCCGTTCTGTGTGTGGCTGTCCACCTTGTCTGTAACGTGACGCCGGCATATGCACGCTCTCTCACACACACTGACAGTCTGAACCGGGTGTCAGTCTGCTATTCTGCTGCTACGTGAGCTGTGAGGAATGAGGCCACAGGTGCTGAGATTACTGCTCCTCTCACACATTAGACCAACACCAAATGAAAGCCCCTCAGTCCAAACCGCGAGAAGAAGATTCAGAATTAGGATAGATGAGTGTCTTGGCTGCTGGGTGAATCTTTTGCGAAGTCAAAAACTTCTACTGATGGAAGCTGCTGAAGCCTTGATTTCCCCCAACACAGTGGGAAGTGAACCTATCAGTGCTTGACCGCTTGGTCAGCTGTTTTGGCCACGCACAGCTGCTCCTATTTTGTCTCCTGCCCCTGATGGTATCCCTAGGTACCTCCTCCCTCTCTCTCCCTCTCTTTCCCTCTCTCTCTCTCTCTCTCTCTCTCTCTCTCTCTCTTTCTCAGTTGCTCTCCATCAGCAGTTTGGCAGCTGTTGCCTTGTTGCACCCCCCCACTGGCACCTTATAAGAGTTAGAGATGCAGTAATGAAGGCAAATGGAAAGAAAAGAAAGAACCACCTGTGACTATACTTCCCTCCGTCCAGGCGTGGCAGTGAGTTTAATCTCCTGTATTGATTCTGAAAGCCAAATAACTGCGTTGCGATGGTGCTACTGAGCGCCCCCCCCCCCCCTCTCCTGCTGAGACCAGAATAGAATCATAACCTGATGATGCATCCACATCACAGAGTGTCTCTATATCAGGACATTTTATAGGCCACGTCTCAGTGGAGGCAGCTGTCGGGCGTTGATTGGCACCCTGCTTTCCTTCCCCCTCAATCCTTCGTGCTGCTGATGATGGACTGACAATCCAGTGGCAGTTTTATGAGGTGTGACAATATAAACATCCAATCACATTTCTGATTGACCCTGACAATTAATTAATCAGTTTGGGATTGATCAAGCAGGAGAATGGTTTTGCGTGACATGTAGACATGTACAGACGACAGAGGGGCACTGTCCATACCCGAGTCAGTCAAGGTCAAAGATATGGCTGCGGTTTCCTTCATTGCTCATAAAAATAATGCGTGCTAGTCTACATGAAATATGCATGTCGGTTTTAATTCTTATGTCCCATTAGTTCCAATAACAAGGAGCATACAAAAACACAAACAGAGAGCAGACCTCTTCTTTATGTCTGCTGTTGCTGTCAATACTGCAGGAAAAATAGGTAGGAAAGAAAACTCCCCACCCTGCACTAAAGTGCTCTCCCCTGTCACCAGCCACAGGTATCCTTAGGAAAACGCCATGTTTTTATTAACGCTGCAGATTGGAACGCAGCCTGGAACTTCATCCCACTACTGTTACTTTAATAGAAAAGCGCAAGCACCTTTATTCCTTCCATATGTGTCTGCTGCTAGTATGTGCTGGTAATTTGCAAAAGATGGTGTTCCAGTGTTCTCCTGCCAGCCGACCTGGCAGTTGTGTGAGCGTGTAATTCCCACCAGCTGCAGCTCTCACGGTGAGCAGGTAGCATGGAGCGGCTGCTGCTGCACTGACAAGTATAAACTATCAGCTGAAAAATGGAATCAAATAAAAGCTGTTTAAGTCTGTAGCGTTTGATGGCAGTTTGCATGAATCAGCTAGCGACTACATCAGAATTAGATGCTTTTTTTGGTGTTTCTCAGGCTGCATGTGGCATTTATCAAACTGCAGCCAGCAGATTGGTAATCCAACACTGGATGAAGTCTGCACAGAGGAGTAGCGGAGAAAATCTGTGGTATTCAGAAATCTGAGGAATGTAGAAATATATGGGGCACCACATGAAGGGGAATCCTGGAGGGGAGAAACATGATGTATGCGAGTGTCTACGTTTCAAAGAAAGACGCATTGGTCGGCCCTGGTGTCACACCCTCCGCAGGCAGCCTCATCTATCACTGGACATAGAAATGGAGTGACAATCTGAGGACGCCTGACAGAAAAAACGTCTGCAACAGTCGGACATTTGAAACATCTTATCTCATATATAAGTTATTTTGATTGTTACAGTGGAAGAGCAGAGAAAGAATGCAGACAAAGTCCAGCGAGCGGCTTCAGATTTATGTGTTTACACCCAAAGGTTTGTTACCTCGTAACTGCTCTTTGTGTTTACAAAGGTCAACCTTAAAAGATTAAGAAACTGACAACAAAAAGTCACATGGTTTGAAATGTCACGTGATTATTGGTCAGGAAGTTTGCATGTAGAAAGACAACAAACCCCTCGTGATTCCTACCTGGACTTTATGAAACATCTTGGAACAGAACCGGGTTCTGTTTACATTCAAATACAAACATATCAGCGGCCCTCAGAGAGGCTGCTCCGTCACGTAATGACGTTCTTAGGACGACACTGCACATCTCACCACAGAATTCATTTTTACACTCTATCCCATCATGTCTCATCATTTATGTGCGGACAAGTATGCAAGATCAGTAGAAATGAATGTGGGATTGAAAAGCACCTTGTAAAACATCTGCACTGGTGAGATGCTACCTAGATGTGTGGGAGGTCCCGTCCTAACTTATTATTTGGAGTGTTTTGTGTTTTATCTTGAGAGAGGCTGCATATCACATCACAATATATTTGCGTGGACGCTTCTGCCCAACAGTGGAGTCATTTTCATGCTGTTTAAGGGGAAATATATTTAAAGCTGTCAATTCTTACAGTTTACAACAGTTTACCAAATTATTAGGGCCAAGATAGATTAGAAATGTTGTGGGCTGACAACATTCATCCGTAATTTGCTCTGGATACAAACACTTTGTAATGACGGAAAGGGCAGAGGCACAAAGGTGGAGGAGAGTCGATAGGTAGAAAGGAAGCAGCGTGTTTGCAGTGGGATGAGCAGTGACAAATAGTTACACACCTTGTCCACAGTGAACAGGTCAAAGTGGCACTTGGCTCTGCCGCATGTGATTGACAACGCCTAGGCTGCAGACACGTTTGGACCTGTGGACGGAACAAGCTTCTCCGATTCCTCTAATTCTGTCTCTGGCAGCTGACGGACATTCAAATTCCCTCAAGCTGCTGTTCCGTGGTTTGACTGTCTGTCCTGACTGTCAGGTTTCACAGCTGTAAGGATGACAGTGCCTTCTGTGACTGTGGGAACTGCCCAAACTGCCAAACTGAAACAATAAAAAATGACAGGAAGATGAGGAACTTTCTGAGACCATCACGTCTAAACTTATGGAGGGTGAAGATATTAGTTACCACTCTGCATCCCACATAGATAATATGAGACGTGTGTGAAGGTCCTTGGTGTCGTTTTGATTTTGCTATTGCTCCGTTTCAATTCCTTTCAAATGTTTCCAAAGATAGTCAGGAGTTCATCTTGGCAAAGCCTTTCTTATTTGTATCTTTGCTCTTTGGCTCTGATAAATGGAAAGCAGATTTTATTTGTGAGCAGGGACACTTGAAGCCCAAAGTCCTTTAGGGAGTTGGGGAAGTGCTTGAAAGCGCCATAATACTCTTTATGTGCATGTAACTTATAAAGGATGATGTGTTTTGTGCCTTTCACTCATTTCCACACTGAATCAGTCCCCTGCTGTTGAAATATGAATTATCACATATACAACCAGACACGTGCTTCAATATTTTTTTCTTATGTTTTATAAAAAATGATCAAATAGGCTGCAAAGCATTTGCGATCCGGGTACAGAGCCTCACAGGTGCTCTCCTCAGGGGAAATTGGTGTTTCATAGGGAAATATATCCGCACAGACACCGTGAATATCAATTGCACACACACACACACACACACACACACACACACACAAACACACACACACACACACACATATAAACATAAGCGCATGTGCTTTTCCTGCTGATACTCTATTCACAGCAGCATTGAATCACTGGGGTGAGTCATCCCGATTGTTGTGTTGCTGGCCAATCAAAACCAGAGATGCATGTCCGATGTTTCCAGCTTCTCCACTGTGTGTGTGTGTGTGTGTGTGTGTGTGTGTGTGTGTCCCGCTCACTGAATTAAGTTAATTCCTGAGAGAACTTTCCATCATTTGCCTCCTCTAAACGGACCAACGTAATTAAAGTGGCCAATTTCAATCGAAAAGGATGCTGCTTCAAAGAGGAGAGACTTTGGTGAAAATCACCATGCAGCATACTTCCATGCAGCATACTCCTGTGATGATAAAATGACAAGAAACTAGTCAGTTATGGTAATTAGTAAAGCTGTGATGCTCTGACATTTCATCATGTCATTAAAAGCTGCAGAAGTGATGTCTTGTAAATCAGTTGAAGAATAGCACAGTCTGCCTCTGTGGTTGTTGATGCTCCAGGTATCTGAAGACAAACACGTACAGCCTGAGTCACCCACAGTAAGTTGAATTCATTGTGTGTGTTCTCTGACACCAGTCATACAGCAGGACAGGACACAGCGCTAAGGGATGTACTTCACTTGCTGAGAAGCCGTGAGAAATATGTGTGGCATCTTCTGCGGAATGTGAGGAGCACTAGAACAGGTTCGGCACTCCTACCTGAAATTATTCATTGGACTCTGGTTGTCTATTCTGTTAGAAGAGTCAACACAGAGAGAATGAAGGGCATGACCAGCCATTCATGACTTATTGATCGATGGGGGGAGTTAAAGTACAAACGCACCTCTCCGCAGTCAGGCAGCGTTTACAGAATGAGCTTAATGGTTCACAACAACTCGGTGAATTCTCCACATTCAGAACAAGCCTTTGTAATGAGTGTGTAGTTAATAATTGAGTTACGCCACTAATTAGTCAGCACAACTTTGTTGAGTGCTGGAATAAACTGGGATAAATGAGAAGAGTGTAATGAGATAACAAGTGATTTCATGCGAAAAGAATGCGTGATTGTTCAGCTAATAGTCGGGATGTGTCCGTCTACGATAAAGGCAGGATGTCAGATCTTGGGTTAGTTTCCTCCTGTATGCGGTTAAATGGGTTCTCCGTAGAGACTGAGAGGAACTGCTGCTGCCACATCACTGATACTGATCAGTATTATTCAGCAGCATGGAATAAGTTACATAAACACTCCTTTTCTCCTGCTAATAAATCTTGCAGTTTTAAAACGTTCTGTGCAGAGAACTTTTTGATTTATTTCATTTTAGATAGGTATGTTAGATATGTAGAAAAGGAGATTAGAGCCCTTTGGGGGGGGGATAAAAAATTAATAGTCACCAACTTTTAAAATATTTTTTTGTTGGAAGTTGGAACATTTTGAGTTCTAAAGTTGGGAATATGAAGTTGTAAGATTATGGGAAAAAAAATGAAATCAACTCAAAATATATAATTTTTCTGTGGCTTTAATACCCTGGATGTGAACTCCACTAAAAATGCAGTGTGAGAAGGAAGCGATAAAGCTGATGAGCACGTCCTGCAATGTAAACATCCATCACATCTGTCTCCTCACACTTCTCACTCTTTCTGTTTCTATACTATTGCGTCTCTGTTACACGAACACCTTCACTGAGATGCTGCAGACTGTCAAAGACTATGTGTCTCTGTCGGCTCGGTGCCAATCACACAAACACTCATTTGTGTTGTTTCACTGATTAAATGAGACGGGAAAAAAAGAACAATGGCGCTCAGGGGAGGAATGTCACTTGTTTGGACAGACGTCATTTTATTCATGATTCATATTCAAGCTGCTTACTGTTAATCAAACACGATCTGTGCCCTGTTCAATAGGAACATTTACAGAGTTTCAAACTGCATAAATAGACATATCATCAGCACACTGATGTATGAATAATGACTTGAGGTTTTCCCCTTGAGCTTTGCACTTCATTCTGCATTAACTGAGAATTTGGCTGTGACACTCTGTGGAGGCTTATTGGTCTTATTGTTTGTTTGTTTGTCTTGAGATAGATATATTCTTCTTATGTGATGCAAACACATTTCAAATCCATCAAAAGTTACATGGGTACATAATGTATTAAAGCATGATGTGTTCTATTTTTGGGCCATTTTGACTGACTTACACAAGAGCAGTGGGATCGTTTGATAGAAAGTCTGTGTAGACTTGTAGCTCCAAACTTGCACCTCGATAGATCCACATTCTAACTATGAACCAAAGCACATTGAAAATAGTTTATTCTCCTCTATAAATTAGTGGGAGCTGTCTGTGCCGCTCTGATTATCAAGAATGTCCTTAGAAAGATCGAAATCTTGAAACGCACACACCCTGACTCTGACGTACTTCAGCCACTTCTCAAGTAGATGCATCATCTACTTGTAAAACAAGTGTTGCAATGACTCATCATATTTCAAAGCAGAAAAAACCTTTCTGACATTCAGTGCACATGTGTGTAGCTGAGCTGCTTAGCTGGCAGGTTAGATGAGTTCTTACTGGAATAAATCAGCAAAAAAATATTTATTTTAACTTTTAATTTTTCCCGAGTCTGTACAGAGGAGTTGGAGATATCTCCTCCATGGTAGAGCGTTATCTTCTTTTGGTTCAACCAAAGGTTAAACACCTAAAACATGCCAGGTCGTAGATATCTGCACAGTCGATAGCCAGCCAGTTTAAACACGTGTCAAGGGATCTGAGCTCATTCTCTTGCGCTGACACTGCTAATAGGTGCTAATGAGCAGGAAGACAATCGTATCAAATCACAACATTACATGAAATGTCCAGAGACGTGGTTCTGGTAATGACTTAAAATGGTCAGTTAATGGCGTGAAGATAAGTATTTTTGACATGCTGCTTAACAGTGAGTAATGATGTCCAAGTGTGTGTGTGTGTGTGTGTGTGTGTGTGTGTGTGTTTCAGACCTGCAGCTGTCAACAGGGTCATTCAGCGTTACACAATCAACCTGCAGCGCTTATCATCACACACACTCCTGATGGTGACTGGGGTGGGTGAGGGTCAGCAATCTGATATTAGATACAGATTAGATAACGTCCATTTACGTTTGTAATTCAAGTCATTTTTATCGCATCGGCCTGATTGCGTCCCATCATTATTCGTTTCGTTCTCACGTTCAATGATCTTTCACAACAGATAACGAGAAAAGGATCTAGATGGTTTGATGCTACTTTTGAACAATGAGCACTGACAGAGATGGTGAGTTATTTGGAAACAGAACAGACTCAAAAGCAGCAAAGTAACAAAACATGATTGACTGTCAGTGACTAGTGACCAGCCCCATCCCGTTCATAAAAATAGTTACACCATAATCTGCTTTCTGTCCTTCATGCTGCTGCTTGGCCCGAGCAGCTGTGTGGACTGGGATGCTTGCACTTATATAACAACCTCCTCTTCTTTTTTCTCTTTGGTCCCTCCACCCTTCCTCCCCTGGATAGCGATGCTGATGATGTGTCAAATCGCTCCAGCTCCCTCATGGCTGTCAGGAGTAACAGCTCTACCCTTTTACATCTGAAGAGTCCTAAAACTCAGTTTGAGACAGCATTAAAAATTCAGGTCCGTTTGGGTCGTCCTGCTCTTAAATATTGACTAAAAGCCCTGTGAATGAGGTGCCGCTGTCCAGTCAGCAGCGGGGCAATTACAGAACACGTCGGAGAGTACTTAATTCCCGCTGCGGGGACATGGTTCACTTGTAAGAAATAAAGACAGAGGACTAATTTATGGCCCTCTGGAACACACAGGAAGTCATCCATGCTGATGAGTGTTGCTATGAATTGTGTCTGATGTGTTTTGTTATTGTCATTTATAGCTGCACACAGCTCCTTCTCTCTTTTCTTCTTCCATACAGAATCCTTTAAAACCTACATCCTCACACTCAGTTGTCGCTGATCTGTGCGTAGTAGTCTGTGTAGTAGTAAGTGTGAGTGAGGGAGGTGTCAGGGTTGAATGGAAGTGTCCTCTGGCAGTCCTTCACCGTATCCCTGGCAGGCGGTGGTATCACACAGTCAATCTGGACGGCCTTAATAGGTGGACCAGTGAGCTGAAGTACACTGAAAGTGGACAGATAGCACCATCCAAGCAACAACATGTCGAATGAAGATGTGATATTTCTGTGAAAAAGCTGATGTTTTCCTTTTGTTTCCCCCCCCGACAGTATTCATCTGCAGCTTCATGGTCGCAGCTCCCATCTTTGGTTACCTGGGCGACCGCTTCAACAGAAAGGTCATCCTGTGCGTTGGCATTTTCTTCTGGTCCATTGTCACTCTGTCGAGCTCCTTCATCGGTAAAGAGGTACGACATCGCTGGTGCTCAAACAAGAGCTGTTGGACAATGGAGCTCACACTAATTCTGTTACGCTCTGGATATGCTGATATGAAAACGAGTGAAATGAAATGACACACGTGTTAAACCGGACAGCCGCCACTTTGTAAGCATTCCTTCTGTGTCTGTCTTTGCTCGCTGGTGTCCATCTAATCATCTAATGGAGGCCTGTGTCTCAGAGTGTCTCAATTACAATAGTTCAGACGATAAGACCCTGTCGTTTCACTGCCTTTTGACGAGTGCATTTAGATTTGGTGTTTCTAAAAGCTTGTGCGTGATTGACGGTATTAAACAATAACAGTATTCCAAGGGGCACAGACATAGGGGAGGGGAACCCACCACAGCAAAAGGATGTTAAGTGTGTGCGCACGTGCACAGACCCTGTAATAGAACTCTCTGAAGGGGCTCGACTGGCAGCGATATATTAAAATCTAAGATGGTTAAATGAATGCTCATGGCATGACTGCAGAGTGGCGTCATGGGGTCCTCTGGTGTCGTGTCTCCAGTCAGAGGGCTCACTGCCAGAGCTCTTCAGCCCACAGCCACAGGAGAGAACGACAGCTCAGTGTGCTCTGTGTGCTGATGGTCTCAGAGGGCGTCGTTTGACTTGAATCCCCCAAAGGCTCATTTACTCACAAATGTATCTTGCTAATCTGAAAGTAAGGGCCTGGTTGTGACAGACACAAATACCTCAAACTGCGGTTCAGGAAACATGGAATCTTGGGCGTCCCGACCTTAAACTCCACACTGAAGACATATTCCAGAGTGTGGCAAGTAGTAAATGGCTCTTATGTAACAGTCCAATGGCGCCATGGCCATGAGAGATGAAAGACATGACGTGTATTGAAATGTTAACAACCAGTTACAGCTGATCTCATCAAGACACATGTAAGACACCGAGAAGGAGCTGCAGCACAATCCACCTTCAACTCTCACGTCAGCGTTCACTCTGGTCTAACTCCACGACACAGATTATCATCACAAAGCGTTTGCGCAGGTCATTTGATGTGAGCGAAGTGGATTACATTCATCTGTGTTTTATCTGGGACACACGACTCATTTCAGTGTTCAGTTCATGAACACAGAGAGGTTTTGACAAGAATAATGACTGTTGATGAGCTATTGTCCTGGCAAATGATCATTCTTCGAATACATTTATGTATTATAATGTCATCTTTATTACTCCAGTCACATATCATCTGTCACCAGTGTTGAAATTTTCCTGCAACTCAGGCTACTGGTCAACATTTCTAAATTGAGTTGAGTTCATTTGATTTGATTGATTTGATTTTTTTTTTTGCTAAAAAGAAAAAAACAAATAGGTACATGTATGTGAGAATTGATTTTAAATTACTTTTGTCTCAATACCCAGTGTCTTAATGTCTTACAAAACAAAGATCTAATTGCTTTCTGGGGGAAGTCTCAGTCAACTGACATTCACTAAACATGTTTTTAAGCTTGATATCTGGAAACTCAACCAATCAAATGTCATGACTGATCTGGGAAATGTTTCCTAAAACTATGTGAAAAGTGTCACAGAGCCCTCCTATGCTGTTTGATCTCTTCTTACTCTTCAATCTGCTTATATAATTTGCTACAACCTCATTTTTGTGGTGTTTTTTTCCCGGCAAAGCTGCTTGGACGCACTACGAGAAAAACGCCTGCTCCACAGGAAACACACACACACGCACAAAGTGCTGCCCTCACAAGACCACTAAACGTCAGGCAATTAAGAGAAGAAAATATTTTTTTTTCTCTCGGGTTTGGAAACAATATCACCAAAACATACAAGAGTGATAGACGAGCTTAGATTTAGTTTTTAAAGTTGGCAAAAACATATCAGTGGAAATGATTCGGCCAAATACCGCTGCAAAGATAGTTATGGGATGCATTCCTGCAGTGTCGTCTTCCAGTGAATTGTGTGTGTCTGTGTGTGTGTGTTGGAGTCTCCAGTAGTTGGTTGTTGGTTGTGGGTACGACCTAATGACACCGTCCTGTCCTCCAGCACGAAGCCTGAAGTGACGGCTGAGAGCTGAGGTCAAAGACGGGGTCGTCTTTGCTCTGCCTCTGTTGACTGCAGCACTCTTTCACAGGGCAAAACACACACACACACACACACACACTCACACACACACAGTGTACCTTTCACCTACAAGCACATATTTATAACCACCACGTGCTAACTGATGTTAAAGGTTGGAAAAGAAACTATTAACACCTTATGTTCCACTTGAAGGCTCTTAGAATCACAGAGGAAAAGTTCATTTACTTTTTAAGATATGGTTTAATATCTAATAATATAATTCTTAGGCACAGATGGAGTTATAATAAAAATGCATTATTATACGTATATCAGCCAGATTTGACAAGGTGTGAATGGAAGAGAAGCTGGTGTAAGAATATTATTTGTTACCATCGAATTATTTTCACTATTGCCACATCAGCGACACAGTTCAGCTCATGTTGCTCATGAGACTAACAGCACATGAGTGGCTGATATTTGTGGTTTGTGTTGGGGAACCAGATTTATCTGTTCTGATTTATCACAGGCAGACACAAGAATCTGCAGCCAGTCAGTACCAGTTGCCATGGCAACAGTTAACAATCCAGCTGCCTACATAGGTGACCCCTGCGTGCATCACTGTGCCTGTAAAAGCCTTTAAAGCAAACATTTTACTATAAATGTATTTATTAGGCTTGATAGAAGATAACACCGTGATTTAACATGGATGAATACTTTCATTTCTTAGAAAGGATTCTTATCAGGTCAGAGTGACTCACTGGGTGGTGTGCACCAATAAAGATTGGATATTTAAGCAAAGTTCAGACTTGTTTTTTAAGTGTGTTAACAGGAATTATTTAGGAGGTGAATTAGCCAGGAGTGAGTCTTTAATGTGCACTGACACACTTTGATAATAAATCAGGGCATTATGGAAGCTGAATATGAGTATACTTAGTTTTTGATACACGTTCTGACTATAATAAAGTAATGTCAAACGTAGATGAGTAGCTTGATAGCAAATGACTCTTTCTCTCTATTTGTTCTGTCTCTCTCTGCAGTACTACTGGCTGTTTGTGCTCTCCAGGGGACTGGTGGGCATCGGTGAGTCCAGCTACTCGTCCATCTCGCCCACAATCATTGGAGACTTGTTCACCAACAACAGCCGTACCATGATGCTCTCCGTCTTCTACCTGGCCATCCCCCTTGGAAGGTGAGCCCTGTATTCTTTCATTACAAACTACGTGATCTATTGACATTGTTTGTATGATATAAAGCTGCAATCCTCTGCATGCCCATCCTGTGATGCAAAGGATTGATGAGAATTAGCACAGATAATTGAAGTTATCTCCACCCAGAAGAAGGTCAGGTGGGTTCACTCCTATCTGCATCTCATTTCGTTGTTTATGTCGCTGCAGAAAAAAGCAGCCTACAGTTGCGTTTTCGAGGCGTAAAGGAGGCTTGGAGGCCTCTCTGAGTTGCAGAGGGGTGTGGGAATTGATGGTATTATTAAGCTCAAATCGTCAGCCTTTTCAGTTGATTCAATTAGAAAAAGGGCCGCACGGAGGGAACAAACAAAGACAAGTAATAAAAGATGGAGGTACCGGTGGTATGCAGTGCAAGATTCACTTGAGGTTCATTCTTATATACAGCACAGTGCTCAACAGCCTTTGTTGGAGCTGTTTGCGTGCTCCTGCATGCAGAGAAGCACAAAAAGAAGATGCTAAGGAAAGAGGACGTGTGCTGCAGGCCTCTGCAATTCAGTTGTATAACCTTAAAATAATGTAAATGTAGAATGTCACTCAAGAGTAAAACGTGGTTACGCAACTGATTTTCATGGAAAAACAAGCACGCCACACCAATCATGTCGTGTTTTGATGGTGGATTGGAGACAACTTCCCTCTAAACGATTGTTATTAGCTCCCGGAATGTTTAGGTCACAGTAAACTGGCCCGTAACACAGACAATAGAAGGTGACTGAGGGGGAGCTCAGTGAAGTGCATTAAAACATCCTCTCTTGTCGCCCCCTTTGCTTAGCCTGATGTGTTCCAGGAAATGACCCGAGGAATTAGGGTGATTGGCAGGAAATAGATTCCCCCGCTTTTGAAAAAAAGTCACATTTTTCATAATTTTCATTGTTTGTCTTTTCTTCATACTTGAGCTTCATTGTCCCTCTAAGATTAGATGTTAGTTACTCACTGGAAATATTATACAACATCACAGTCCACGATCCGATGTTATTTTTGGAGAACGACTCAGCCACATGGAGATGTAGGCTCCTTCCTCCTTTGCCCTGAATGTGTGGGCTGTGTGAACCAGGGAAACATGTTAGAATCCACTGATGATAAGAGCTTAAATCAAGTCCTTTTGACTACAATTGATCATTCATTTAGCATTCCGATCTGATTCATGACGGAGAGCAGTCTCTTCATTGTCTGTACGTGCAGAGAGGTGAAGATGCTGAACAACAGTGACAAATAAAAGAACGTTTTTGGTGCGACGTCAGACCACCAAGATCCCGCAGAGCAGCTACATGTTTCTTGGCAGTGATTCGCAAAATGTGAGGAGGCCGTGAACACATTTCTTCCAAAACATACTCCATCACATGGTCCAAAGTTAACATTTTCACACATGTACTCATAAATGTACGGCAACATAGAAGGTTGTATCACTGTCTTTAGGTCATCCTGCATCAGAAAAGTATTCGAGACCGATCAACTAATGTTATTCTGCTGCCCCACTGTTAATAAGATAATATGCTAAAATAGTCAAAACACCCTTTAGCACCTGAACCTGCCCGTTAGCGTTTGAGTCCTTTGTCATGCTGATGCTATCCGGCAGTGGAGGCTTATCACAGCACCAGTGGCCTCTTTATCTGATGTGATCTGATCTAACAGCAATCCCCTCAAAGCATGTCACTGCTATTATGACGCTGAGAACATCCAGGTGAAATGAATTCACTGCACCGTCCGTTGGCCAGACCAGCCTGTGACAAAACCACACGTCCACAAACAGACCATGTGGCCATGCTGCTGCTGCTGCTTTGGTCAGTAACACAGCCATCAGTGGTCAAACACTCAGCCCAGCTTTAATCACTCTGCAGACAGGAAATGTGTACCATCAATGATGGAACTCCCAGCTGCTAATTCAGGATACTGACTCATTTACATCATATATAACACGCACCATCAGTGACAGTTTATTTTGTTCAGTGTTTTGTTGCTAATGTGCTGCTCTTGTGTCCCTGCAGCGGGTTGGGTTACATCCTCGGTGCCAGCGCCAAGGTGGCTGCAGGAGACTGGCACTGGGCTCTGAGGGTAAGGGCATCCACAGCCTCGTCTCACTCTGCACGCACACACAAACAGCCCCTCCTGCTGGGCCCAGCGGTTGTTCCTGTCATGGATCTTGGATCAGAGGGGTCAGTGGTGGCAGAAGCACTGAGGCACACACATGGGGCAGCATGAGGGCCAGCTCATGACGCTGGAGGAATGTGACAGATCAGAGAGCTAACGGCTGAATAGATCTCACACACATCAGCACGCACGAAGCATCCGTCGGAACCCTTCGAAATATGTTAAGTATTAAAAAAAAGTTTGAACATCAGACTCACTTTGCATCATCGTGTTTGTCTCCAGACAGAAACGCTGCTGTGATGAGTAAGGAAATCATATTAAATACAAGTGGTGCTTTTTCTTGCTAAGTTGCAGTAAACACATTTATCTTTCATTACACATTACCCACAGAGGTCGGATCAGCGTTGGATGTAGGATGTCACCACAAGTCTTTTTCACATCATCAAACAGCACAAACGGAACCACTGTCCATTTATCAAGATTAATATTTTCATTACTACAAGACCTTGAAAAAAGTCTTCGTCCCTGGAACGAACTTGAGCTCTGTACATCGTAACAGTCGTATCCATAAGTCAGTTTTAGAGCAAACAGACCAAAGGAAGGACAAGCTGAATTCATCTGTGGGATACCGAGTTTCTGAAAGAGAAAGACTTTTCGACAAAACACATTTTGTTATCATATACAGTTTCACAAATTGCCCCAAATTAACCTGCTTCCCCTTTAATTAAAGGCTCATTTCAATTCTCAAGAGATACGTATGTGCCCAAATCTGAGCTGCCTGTCCTCTGGAGGGAATTACTTAAAAACCCTTTGTGCCTCTGCAGGAGCAGACACAGGTGTTAAATCACTGTTTAACACTGCGTCTTTACTGGGACTCCACTGAATGCGACTCAGAAACAGAACCACGCCTCGATACACAGACATACCAGTCATAATGGAGAGAGCCAATGAAACGTCTTAACAGGACTCCCCAGGAGCTGCCGACTCCAGGGTCAGCTCTTAAAACCCTGAAACTAATTATGGCCTGAATCTTCTTATGAACTACGTGACATTTAAAGGAACACATTAGATGTTCCCTCAGCGTGCCGCTGTGGACAGATTCCTGGACATGGTAGCTCGCTGGGCTTTCGGGAAGGAAGTCAAAATCCACTTGTCATGGTGGAGCATTTAAAGAATAACAAAGAGCGGGGCAGCTTGTTCCACACTGGCCACAATGACATTCCAACAGAACAATTTCAAAGCCAATTAATCAGCGCTGTGGCATGCAGAGGAAGACAAATACCGCGACATGAAACGTGTTTCTTTACAGGAGTATCCTGTGCTCGGTAAAAAACACTGCAGAGCGTCCGGTTGTTTTTGTCTCTTCCAGCTACCTTCCTCGATCAAAAATGTAGGCGACAGAAGGAGGATGCATGAAATTGAGGCGGAGGAAGAGGAGGCACTAGCTAATTAGTCTGATGGCCAACCATCCATACAGGAAGGGTCTAACGGGCCCTTTGGGAGCAGAGGTCAAAGGTCATGGTCTCCGATTGTCTCATTTAATACATAAGAGGGAACCTTAGTGTCGAATTTGGCAAATCACAGCAAATATTTATGTCTCTTTTCATTGACTTGACCTTCCATTAAGCCGCCTGTGGCTGAGAGCACATATACAGATCAGTAAAGTTCCTCCACACAGGCAGAAGAAGAATGAACAGTGACGCTGGTGTCACCCTCACACCTCTGAGGCCATAACTCATGTGTCTAGCTGCATTGTCAGTCACGTTATGAGCCACAACAGACTTACTTCCGGAGTGAAAATCCCCCTCACATTTCCACATACACACTCATTTCATACGCAGCTCGTCTGCATACAAATGGGCTTTTATAAGACGCTGAGCCCTGACGGAGAAAAAGGAGTTTTGCTTTTGTGAGCTATTTGTATTGGTTGAACAAATCATCTCCCCGCACAGACCATCCTGCCTTTTCATCTCTGTCTCACACACACACACACACACACACACACACATAGACAAACATACATCTTCATAACACATAAAAGATGGTGGTGAATGTAATAGCAGACATGCAGTCGTCAGGTTTTCACCCTAGTGAAGAGCTCACAAACCTCAAAAAGCTGTGCTCAAAGCCAGAAACCTCTTTTTGAGATGTGCATGCTTACACATGCACACACACACACACACACACAGGGTCAGTAGAGTATGCAGAGGGAACATGAGCGACTGTGAGTAGCTTGTATAAGACGTCGAGCGTATCAGAAAACACAGAGGTCGTCCATTCAGATTGTGAACACAGATGTCTTTGTCCTATTTCTGATGCCCCCCCACCACCACCACACACACACACACACACACTGGCTATAAATGTTGTGTTCGCATGATGTGGGAAATGTGATGTGGGGCCTCAAAGAGCTGCTGTGTCCCGGCAGGTATCCCCGCTTTTAGGCATGACCGCAGGAACGCTGATCCTACTGTTCGTGCCTGAGCCAAAGAGAGGCAGCGCCGACCAGATCGGAGGCCGCATCAAGACCCGCACCTCATGGTTCTGTGACATGAAGGCGCTCGCCAAGAAGTGAGGACTTTGACGTTTTTAGCTCTTTCTTATTTGACATCTCACCCGACCATTGGCCACAGAATTAGCAGACAGATCTGCATAAATCAGATTAACATTGATTTTGAGATCATGTCAGAGATGTTTCAAAGCAAACCTGTACTTTTAGTCACAGACATGCAGGCGTGGGTGAACTTTAGTGGCCTATCGTGGCATAGAAATGTCAACACGAGACACAGTCAGCCTCTATCAATCACATGCTGCTGCTCTGTCGCACTGATCAGCTGAAGGGAGCATTGAGTCTGTGGGCTCTTGTTGTTATATGACCTGTGGCCTACATCTCTTGAAAATGTTGTAAACTGTGAGGTTAATATAGACTTGCAGGTTTATTGCCACTATTTTAGGCGCGTTCGTCGGAGGCACTTCACAGAGTCGACATTCACCTCCAGAGTGTCTAACAGTGTGAAACTGTGTTATTTTTGTCTCCGACATAAAACTGTCAGCTGGATAGTTCTAGTTCTGAAAGTTGCTTTCGATTCTCATTTAATCGCCTTCAAGATAACAATCTAACTAGATCATCCACCCAAATACTTCTCTATACCGTTATTATCTCCATGCACTTCTTAAACAGACCAACTGTAACAACAGAAATAGCAGCTTGTTTATTTTTGTCTCTCACAATCTCCTTTTGTGCCGCTTCTGCGTGACTAGTCGCAGCTACGTCTTCTCCTCGCTGGCGTCCGCAGCCGTGTCCTTTGCGACGGGTGCGTTTGGTATGTGGATCCCTCTGTACCTGGCCAGAGCCCGGGTGGTGCAGAAGACAGTGGAGGCCTGCACTAAAGAGATCTGCAACAGCACCGACAGGTGAGAGGTTAATGACCAAACACATTGTAGGCCTCGACTGGTGAAATCTGACACCTTGTAAAAGAGCGACAGACATAATAGTCTGGATGACCCGGGATCGCTGAACGCCACTATTTACTGCACTGCACTGCACTTTGTTCAATCCTGTTTTAATGCTTTTGTATCAGCTCTTGCTCACATCCTGACACTGCTTCTTCAGGTTCAGCTTCATTTTCATTTTATTGTCATTCCTCAAGTTACGGAACATGAGTTTAAAAACAAAAGGAATGCATCACGTCTCACAGGATGAGCAGCATACAGGTTAATGACTAATACCTGAAATAAAAGACACTTATGATTCATGAATGATGTAAATGTTGTTTCTCTGCTCTCTGTGCAGTCTCGTCTTCGGGTCGATCACCTGCGTCACAGGCCTCTTAGGCGTGGTCATCGGCGCCGCCACCACTCGCCTGTGTCGACAGAAAACCGAGCGAGCGGATCCTCTGGTGTGCGCCGTCAGCATGCTGGGTTCAGCCATCTTCATCTGCCTCATCTTCGTCGTGGCAAAGAAGAGCATCATAGGAGCTTATGTAAGGGTCACATCCTGTTTTTTTTATTGTCTTATTTGTGTTTGCAAGACAATGAGCCATATTAGCATGTTAAGAATGCATCAGCCTTAGTGTTAACAAAAGTACGGGAGTGAGATCTCGCCTGATGCCAGCTCTATTCAAGCTTTAAGTGGGTGTTAAGCCTCCTAATGAATAATAACAGGTTATCCTCTGGCAGCAGGTAACTGAGCTACATACCTCATGTAATGAAATGTCATGAGGCCAACATGCACGGAGCCTGTTTGTCAAACTGTCCGGTAAAGCAGGAAAGGGTGCAACAATCCCAAATCCCTGGCTGAGCAGCAAGTCTAAACTCCTGTTTAACTGCTGCTTTTTTGATTTGATTCACATTATAAGTTGAAGGCATCACATGGAAATGAGAATAAGCAAAACACAAGACAAATTCCACTCGTTCCAAACAAATAAAACAAACACTTATGAATGTGGATGGTGTTGATTTTGCTGAATTTATTCAAACCCATCCCCACGTTTATTAGGTGCTCGAAAGAGCCATGACTCAGTATATTAAAACCTTCACAGGGCGGCAAACTTCATAACATCATATTAATTACACAATTACACATCTGTCCAATTTAATTTGATATTAAATGCTGCCTGACAGTCAGAGCTCCAGTGTCTTGCCATCTTAGTACGGGTTGCACAAGGTGGAGACACACTGAAGTGAGTCTTCTACTTGTAATTCGAGTGTTTTGCTGCATGGAAGCATGAGAAAGCTTTTATCACTAACAGGTTATAACTTGAAACAGGTGGCACCACTTATTCATGCAGCCACTCTGTTGCTCTGATATTAAATCATCTTGCAGTGCAGCAGCAGTTGTAAGAAATCGACTCGAGTTTCATGTCGTAGCACTCACAGATGTGTCATATTGTCGGCGTGGTCTGCTTGTCGCAGTCTGCTTCGTTTTATTGAGACAGACTGACCCTTTGCAGCTGCTGTCCTGTCAACACAGCTAATCTGATTTTTTTTTTTTTTTTCACCCCTGTCAGAGTCAACTTGACGGTCACAGCGTCTGGCTCGCAGCTCGCAGCGCAAACTTGTCCACATCTCCTATGTCAGGCTGCTTTCTGTTCTGTACTGTAGGTCTGGCACACTGGCAGTGGGGTAATTCCCCAGCAGGAAACCCATCAACCAGCCATGTTAAACCATGCCAGACTAAACCAGCCGATGCAGATACACGAGATTCCACTACAACCGAAACCCTCCGAGTGTGTTTCTAAGAAAGTGGCGGCAGCGCCAGCAGCAGCTCCCAGCCTGTGTATCGACAGTGTCCCACATGGACTGCACACACAAACAGGCTGTGCATCGACGCCACTATTCTCTTTACATTTCCTGCTACACCCATCCAGATGTAGCACATCAATTCAACTCCTGCCGCTGGATCTAAACTTGGCGAAATATAAACAGATTTAATATATGGCTTCGTCAAGGACAAACAATCCTTATCATGCTGTTTTTCAGCTCATCTTGCTGGAACCAAAATGAAGGCCTGAGCATCCACATATAAGTGGACCACAGCGAAATAACATGTTTTCAGCCCACAGCGACCAAAGCGCTTTTATTCACATGATAGCAATATCTGCAGCACAAACCTCTTCTTTTAGCTTTGTTACCAGCGTTTGCATCAGTGGAAACTGGTTGATGTTAATTATGACCACCACATTTCTTCCTCTTTATTTAGGTTTGCATCTTCATAGGAGAGACGCTGCTGTTCCTAAACTGGGCCATAACGGCTGACATTTTAATGGTACGTACTGAAAACCTATACTTATCCACTGCGTCTCTGGAAATTCCTCCGGCACACTGTGCTGAGTGTTCCCATTAGATGCAGAGTTTTATTTTCGGTTATGAGAAGTTTGAGTGGACTTGAGCTCGGGTGAGGCTGATAATCACAGCCTTTGCTGGGATTGATTCATTCAACACTCACGGGAACAGATTTATAGGGGCCGTTCACGGAAAGGACTTGGATATTTCAGTATCTAAAACAGACAAATTAGACTTCCATGTGTGTATGACAACTTGAGCCTTAGTTTGTGTGGAGATGTGTGAGACCGTGGCAGGTCAGATGAGGCTGCACCGGATGCATCGTGGAGTAACGCAGGTCGTTTTAACACAGCTGAGTGAATGTGCCTCTGTGTCTTCGCTACCTCTCATGATCTCACTGTTGTTTTTCCTTTCCATCACTTTTGGCAGTTTGTCGTTATTCCCACTCGGAGAGCAACGGCGGTTGCCTTTCAGAGCTTCACCTCCCACCTCCTGGGTGACGCCGGCAGTCCGTACCTGATCGGCCTGGTAAGACTTTCCTCGAAGCAGCTTGTGTGTGGTGATGGGGGGGCGTGAAGGGGGTAGAGACTTACACCAGGTCGACTGCAGCAGCTCAGACACACGATGCATTCAGATACCACTGCAGTGCTGAGAGAGGTACAAGAGAACCTTTTAGCTTGAATTCTGCATTTGTGTGTGTGTGTGTGTGTGTGTGTGTGTGTGTGTGTGTCGTGGGTGGTTACATCACTGCATTTTCATAGAAAAGTTCATGTTTCCCAGTTGGCGTTACTATGTTGGATTGGTTAGGAAAGAGAGACCTGCAACAGGACATTGAACATGCCCCCCCAAAGAAAGGAACACTCATGGCTTGCTGTTTAATCACATGTAAAACACGCTCCACCCCCGTCACAAAGCATTCTTCCCATTCCAAACAAATGTTTCTGAAGCTGACTGATAGCGAGCTACACACTCCTGACACTTCATTCAGCATGTGATCAAAGTGGAGGATCGACAGCACTCAAGCATCAGTCGTTCCTAAAGGATATAAACCATATAACACTCCACCTCTTTCACCTCACTGTGGAAGTAAAACCTGGCTGACTGTGGATGTGTTCAGTGTCAGTCTTTGATTAGTGAATCAAACTGCTCCAAACAAACCTCTGCTGACTACTCACAAAACACACACATCTGTCAAGCTGCTCCAAAATGTATTATCTGTTTTGTTATTTACCCTACTTGAAGTCTGAACTATTGTCAAAGCCAGACAGAAGCAGCAGTGAGTCTGTCTCTGACAAAGCTCTTCAAAGGGTGGAACGGATCCAAACGCTGGAAATCAGGCTCAAAGACGTTGTTTCTGCATCACATCAAACCGTGACAGCTGATGATGTATGAACATTCATTCTACCAACGTAAATTTTTATTGCAATTAGCCCATGCACAATAGTACCACTGGATCATTCATTTTGTACCAGCCTTTTTTCTTAAATGACACCATGAAACTATTGGTGGTCATCTCCACCACATTTCTCTGCAGGAGGGGGGTTAGCGTCTCTTTCCCTACCACATTTCAAACCAAACTGACACCCATCTATCATATCCATCCGTTGTACACACAGACACCTACACAGCAGAAAGTCACCTGCATCAGGCAGCAGCCCTTCTTCTGACTGACACACCGAATGTCTGGGGGGTTCTCACTCCTCCACAAAGCCCTAACCAGTGAGGCCCAGAATGCCCCCCCATGTGTCATCGCTCAATACGTGGCTTCAACACTGAAGTGTGATGGACTTGTAGTGACGCACATGCTCAGAACAGTCAGCAATGTCGACACACACATCACACAAATCCTGCAAAGGAGCGGCGAAGAAAATCTCACAAGACCCCGACTGGCAGTTATTGCTAAGCAACCACTGGAGAAAGATGTGACTCAGTCATCTTAACAATTGGGTTTTGACACGTTTGCACCACACAGACCTGAAGATGAAGTTCTCTCGTGGGGGATGTCGAATGTTTCCAGCACACCACAGTTACCTTTAGTGTACCAGTGTCAACATGCCATCAATCATCATCCCCTGTTCTGGTCCATCTGAAGTTCCCTTCAGCTGTAGCCAAAGATATGCCTCCATCAGCACATGGGCCGATGGCGTTGTCACATCAGACTCCCCCGAGAAACACATAATGGACTCCTCCTATACTGCATGAGTGGGACATGGCCACAGGCAGACTGTGTGGCAGGGGAGGACCAGAAACAATCTCGCTTCAGTCTCCTAAGAAATGCCTTTCAGCCTGATAATTAGACTTTGCTGTGTATTTTTAGCTGAGCTGTACAAGTTGCAGGTAATTTATTGACGCAGTACATTAGAAAATTATTTGTGCACAGGCCACACAGGCAGCTGCTGCTCCAACAACATGCACATATGCACTGTGAGCACATGACTCCGACATCCTCCTGTCAGCATTTCTCCAGCTCCCTTGGAGAATCTCATTCTGCTGACATGAACATATAATCAATGGTCTTCAGCCAGGGCGCCCCATGACTCTCACGCCGTCACTCACGGAGGGACTACAAGCCCACTCTGCTTCCTGCTTTGCATACCTCCGCACAATTACACCGATCTATTAAAAGCGACCATCGGCAGCCGCCCCTTCATCATGTTTGTCCGAACAGTGATGGGGAGGGGGCGTGTTTGAAAGCCACGGAGGTGGATTTGGTCACTTCACACCCACTTCACAGCTGTTATTTTCCTCAGAGCCATGTGTGACAGCCTCAACGCTACGCTGCCATTTTCACAGCAATTAGTGCCAATAGCTGTGAAATCATGCGTCGCTCAAAACAAAAACAAGACACCTTACATGAGGCGGGGCGTTGGGTTTATCTCATACCATGATCGACTGAACGGCATTTATCAGAGCGTGGAGTCACCTTCATGTAGACGATGTTACAGTAAACCCCTGGTGCATGGTACCTATACTGAAATACCAATGCACAGTAAGTCACACAGTACAATTAGAACAGACGTAGAAATAATTATTCACAGCTATACCACCTCCTCCACTCCTGTCCTGTCATTGTCACAAGCAAAAGGAAAAACAGTCCCATGTCCCTTCTTTTCCTCTCCATCCTTATGTATTCTCACTAACATCTGTTCGTATGACACTGTTTCTGTCATATCTTCAATCGACTTGTTATCATCTGGTGGCATGTACGTTTCCAATGTGCGTTTGTTGTGTGTATTTGTGCGTGCAGATATCCGACGCCCTTCAGCAGAGCTACACTACGTCAGCGCTGTGGCAGTTCCTCAGCCTGGGCTATGCCCTCATGCTCTGTCCCTTTATCATCGTCCTGGGGGGCATGTTTTTCCTGGCCACTGCGCTTTTTTTCTTGGATGACAGAGAGAAGGCCGACAATCAGTAAGTGACTCAGACATCATTTTAATAAGTTTCGCTCATTATGTAATAATTGCTGCCTCAAAGTATTTCGGGCTGGCACAAGATGACTGACTTTTAGGGTTAAGCACCTAAACCTGAGACGCCACAGATGTATGTCAGGCGTTATGTGGACAACGCTCCACTCTTTCACCCTCGTGGTGAGGTTTGACATGTGTCTCAGACGCTCCAGAGCCAGTCCAAAGTCCCCATCAGCTAAAAGTGTTTGAGAGCTGACACAAGCTGTTTCCGCCATCAATTTGTCAAAGTGTACTTACTTTTAGCAGCTGCCGGCCCTCATGTTCATGTGTTCATATTTTCCTCTCTTTAACACTAAACTGTGAACGCAGAGGGCACGGTAGCTGGTCGTGGCCTTAAAAGGCTAAAACAACACACTCATCCTCACTCAGCGGGTGAGACATGACTTCTTGTTTTCTTTCTGCTTATTTTTTATCACATTGACTTACTCCCTTGCTGCTTGCGCTGTCAGAAATAACTTCCTTCCTTTTGAAAATGAGGGACGTTTATAGACAGGATGGCAGTGTGACGTCTGTCTCCAGTCGCTTTGTCTTCAGGCGGGGGAGTCAGTCGCCCGGTGTTCCCACACCAGAACCCCTCATAAAGAAAAATTAGGTTTCCGTATAGCTTAACCAGAAAGAGCCACATGCCATCAGGTGGGTGATGTTTGTGGACGTTTTAAGGAAACCTCCAACTTCTGGATTTCAGGCTTTGACCAAAGTCTGAATATTTTCTCTGTGTTTCGTAGACGGTTCCTCTTCAGAGGCCGAGGATTTTATTGGCTCTCATCCAGGAACATTTGGAACAAATGTGGAACAATGACCCAAAAAAAGTCACACTCTTGATGTTGTGCCAGCAATAGATACGATATTGTGGTTCTGTATGTGAATCAAGCCACATCACTGCACAGCGTGGGCAGATGTTCACTCAAACTCTGTCTAACCACAACCACTTTCACACCACGTGCTGCAGGCAAGGACGGAGTTAAACAGAGCTGCGCTCAGATGTTAAACAGAAACACCTGAAGGGGCTTTCTCCAATATGAAATCAGATCTATGTTCAGCTTTTGAGTTACCCTCATCAGCGAATTTCAAAACAAAGCCAGTAGACTTTAACTCAAAGTTTCCATCAAGGCTGCTTCTAAAAGGTGCGGCTTGAACAGCTTTATAAATCATTAATAGGTCACTTACCGACACCTCACAGCTCCATTAGACGTCAATAGCAGCTTTTGGGATGCCAGGTTATATTGAGTCTTTCATGAAGTGGAATCATAACTATTGTTTTTCTGTCTGAAATGACAAACAGCTGCTGGTGTAAATAAGAAGCCATTATGATCCTGACAATAATACAAGTCTATCACTTCACACTAACTTTAATTCAGATGTTCCTCAGAAAGTCAGGGGACAAAGATAAAAAATCAGCCTCAGGTTACCACGTGTGTGCACACAAGGTTCGGACATCGCATTCAAATATTCCTAAAAATAATTTCCCATTATACTCCAGAATGATGTCCGGGAATTAAAAATCAGTCCCAACAATCAGCGACATGACTACTTAATTTGGAACAATTAATAAGCAACGTCAGATTTTGGAAAACCTCTGCAGCTTGTCGACTGCTGACAAGTCATGGAATTTAAAGAATAGGACAGGGGCTCAACACGTCAGCAGGAGCCGCCACCACCCTGCCTGCTGCTTATACTCCAGAACTGTCCAGCAAAATAAAACAGAAAAGGCAGTCATCAGCATACACTGAACACAGGAGAAATATAATAGCCTGATATACAGTACATGCTACTTTTTCCTGGGAGGGGGGACACTGGCGTTGCAGTGACCAAACATGCACAAAAAAGTGCAGAGGGATGCAGATGCAGAGGGGTTCATCAGACACTACTCCGGGTATCACAACCCTCACACACGAGTATGTCTGTGTACATCTGTACAAAACATCCCCATGAAGGAAGCTCAGCAGCTGTTACGTAAGAAGCTGGGAGTGAATCACTTCACGGAGGGAATCGTGTTCAAAACTTAGTACAACTGGGGTTGTTTCAGGATATAGTTTCCGTTCACGCTATAAAACCCCCAATTTATAAATTCCCCCAGACTTTACGGAGCGCGTTGCATCTTCCCCCCCCCCGAGTGTCAACAGATACTATTTATAAAGGAGCCGAATGAGTTCCTCACTGGAGCACGGCTGTCTATTTACAGCATTAAAGAATGCATTATTATTTCAAGGTTGGTAGCTTTCTGGCTGCAGGGTTACCAATAATAGCTCACCTTTTGAGCGTGATCACACACACCAGATTTCATCCCATCATCATTTACAATTACTGATGTGTGACAGCCAGCACGTCACAAACATGCCGGTGTTTTTTGAAGGACGAGAGCCTGGAGCGTCAGTGGTTTGTCCCAAAGTGAAAGTCAGAGAAATAAAATTCTGTGACAGTTGAAATCGTTAAAGATCAACAGTTTCAGCTGATTTGTCCTGTATTCCCAAACCATGTCTTTCTCTCCGCAGGTTGAGCCAGCTGTCACGACCATCCAGCTCAGTCAAGGTATGAGCAGGTAAATTATCTTTTCTCCTGCAGAAACTTTAACACCTGATTGATTTTAACATCAACAGGTCCTCAGACAGTTTATTCAAACAGGCGTCACTGGAGCGTTGGTTGAAAACTTTGACATTAAGCAGCATGTGAACTCAACAACTCGTTCCAGAGTTTTAGGAGGGTGTGAAAACTGGAGCTGATACACATTTTCATACTCAGATGATGGATCTACGATCAGCTTCCTGTGTCGCCGTACGCTGAGGTGGTCTAGACAGAGGTTATTTGATCAACTATCTGGCATCTTATCAAGACCCGAGCCGCCTTCCTTTCTTCCTGCCCTTTATCAGACTCACACACATGTTGCAAAACCTCTCTAATTATTAACTAAGGAAAAAAAAGAGACAATAACTGGCAACGAAACTCTGCAGAGTGGAACAATGAGGACCTGCTGTAAAGAAAAACAAGATTAAACTCAGACTCACTGATTAGACGGACAAGAGGTCTGTTATGACTTCTTTGAAAGGTTATCATGTTAAACCAAAGGTCAACGTTTTTCCAATCATGTCCTTTTAACCCCTCTGGTATGTCAGAATACCAAACAGTGCAAACAAGGTTGTCAGTGTCTCCACTCCAAATTAATCCTCCACCAGTTTAAATCACTTCCTCATCCCATGCATGCTCAATTTCCTGAATGAAGCTCTTCCTGGTCTGTAAAGTAAGTCAACTAATGTTTGATCATAAATCCACCGTTTCATGGTAAATCTTCACCAGTGTGTGAAAGCTAGGAAATCAAGGTAGGTTGAGATCAAGAACCAATGTGATCGTTTGCCAACATTACAGGTGTGTGCAGTGTTTTGAGGCAGCGGTTGAGTCGGTGAACAGATTGTACAAGGATGCAAATTTGTGCAGGCAAGAGGAGATGACGTCAGATTAGTGTCGAGTCTCGTCCCGTTGTTTGTAATTGCACAAAGTTGTACTGAAATGACGTGTGATGCATGAAACGTACTCAGACTGGGACAAAAGAAGATGAGGCAGAAAGAAAACAGAAAGGTCATGTAAGGACACATTCAGGACGTTGTTCTGACGCTGTCCTGCTGTCCATCAAGGAACGGTTCGTTGTGTGTGGACCAGTGATCTCAGGGACATCAATCATTAACTAGAACACACTGCCAGCCAGTGTGTTGCTGGAATGATCTTTCACATTTGTGTACGTCCGCCCAACAGTTCTTAACGTGTGTAATTGAATAATCAAATCATACTTTTCCGTGCGCAACAGTTCAGCAGATAGTTCAGGTAAATGTGACACAGACAATCATTGGATATTTTCAAAGGGTTTAGTTGTCAGTTGTACTAATTGTCATAGTTCTGTTGGAAGTTGCAGCTGATTCTCACTGAATTTAAAAAGGTGCTTTGGAAACTAGTGTGCTGTAATTAACCGCTGATGGGCTGAAATATGCAAATGCAGCAGCGCATTTGCAGCTTTATGGTTGCACTGCAGTGTCGTTCCGTTGGCAGGGTGATATTAGCATGCACAACAAATTACAGGAGACATGAAACACTCCTACATGCCTGTCGACCACGTCAGGTTTCAGGGGCAGTTTGCACCTCAGCCTGAGGGCTTCATCAGTTCTGTCACACACAGCAGCTCAGGTATTTTCCTCCTGGCTGTCACACAGGATAATTAGAGTCAACGGGGACCGTAGCAGCATGAGGTCAGAGTTCAGGAGGCTTGTGAACCGATCTGTGTTGATTGATTTCCATCAAATACCTTTTTGGAGGATAAGCCAATCTGTGACAGGCATTATTTCCTCCAGTGTTGGCACCCACAGATCCAAACAGTTCACCCTTGAACCCCTCAGCACTGACCACTAATCCTACAAGGACTACATGCTGCTGTCTGAGACATCCAGAGTAATAAATGTGGCATGACGTTCACAAGCGCTGTGGCTGTAAAAGAATAATCATGTTGAGTGGAAATGAAGGAGAACATGATAGAGGACAGACAGACATGAGGAGGAGCAGTAATCACTAAAGCTGCTATCCATCACAAGCTATTAATCTGTGATGATGCAATCCCAGCCGACATCCGATACACTGAGATCCAATTAAGTCTCTGACCAGACTCACTCCACGCCACACGATGCCTGCAGGACGCAGGCTGTCCACAGATCAACGGGGGATCACACAGTGCAGCTTCACTCAGTGGACCTCAGGGAGAGAATTCACATCTCCAGGCAAAACTGACATTTAGGAACTACCGTCCAAAGACTAACTCTTAAACCGTGTTTGCACAGCTGCAGGGATGGAGCTCCTCTGCTGCTTCACACTTTCATTCTACACAACTGAAGCGTCAGTCAACAGGAGCGGAGTCACCACAGACCACACACGCTTAACTAGATCTTAATTTGATCAAATCAGCATGTTACTTTTCATATTATGTGGTTACAACTTTTCTTCAGCATCACATGTGGATAGAAATTGGACTTGTTTGCCCTCTTATTTACATTCTCTGACTGGGAGGTAACTCTCAGACGTCCCAGTCACCTGTGAGGAGGCAGGTCGGTCTCACATATTAAAGAATTCATTGGTCTAATTGCAGACATCCAGGCATTGTAATGATTTAATAACAAGTTTGGCTCATTAACAATTCACACAAACAACTGACACTAAAACCTGAAGAAAATTGTTTGTGCCAGGGGGGATTTGGACACTAGTTAAGATATGTGATGATGTGCAGCTGATTCTGTGCGAATATGTACATGAAATGTCCTCTGAGTCCATTGAAGTCTCGACTGCTTTCACCTTTTTGGCATTGTCGACACACGGGGCGTGTATGCACATCTGCAGCGGTGGCGTAGCGCTGTAGCTTAGACGTGATGCTGCTGTTGCTCTGATCGAGGCGAGTGGCATTAAACAAACCGCCATGTGTCAGTACGCAGGGAGAAATTTAGGTCACAGGCTGGTGCTGGAGCGCTGGCGTTATCAGGAAGGTCCCAAACAGATGGCTCAGGAGCTCTTGACCTCAACATTAATTACATGAGAATGTCCTGTGGTGAGCACAGACTCTAACTACCCTTCTTTCTCTCCCTTTCTCAGGTGACGACCCAATGAGGAGCCGCCCGAAGGAGCTGCCACACTCGTGACCAGATGACGGGCTGGCGCTACAAAGCAAGGGCATCTGAACCACGCCCACGTCCTGTTCTTCATCACATCCAACGCGATCACCCTCCTCGTCCTCTTGGCTCTTCCTTTCTCTAGAGGCTGCTTGCAACTGGAACAAAGGAGCGCCTTGCCCCTCCTGGAAGCTCCTCTCAAATCACAGGTCTGTGAGAAGCTGCGCAGCGGTGTGTCAAACCCTGCCGGCGGACAGCTGGTGTCCTGCTCACCTCTGTCTGAGCCACTGAACCTTCCAGGGCGGAAGTGGGGTGGAAAAAAGCCCCCACTGACTCCTGATGTCATACTACTGAACGCTGACCGTCCCTGTCGGCCTGCCTGTCTGTCCAACTCTCTTTCCCCATGTGTCTGTCAATCTGCACCAAGTGCCATAGCGTCTTTACATTCCTTCATACTTCACTCTGACCACCAACTCCCTTCACGACATCGTCTGTGTTTGCACGCACACCATCGTTTGTGGCAACGTTCATCAAGCTGTTTATATCTGACAGTACGAGCAGCGTGTTTTGAATTCAAGGCGCCTTAACCGTGTTTTTTTTCCCCCACAATTCATTGAGCTCTCATCATTTAAATCTTGTCAACAGACAGAAGAAGCTGCTGAGTTCCAGTCATGTGGAGCGTAAGTGATGCAACCCAAATGTGCCGCAGTGAAATAACGATCAAACTGTTGAAACAAGGCTCCTGTGATATGATAATATCACATCTGATTTGCAGCATTACCAGCACATGCTGAGTGCAGTATTGTCAGTGAGGTTTTTCTCTTTAAACATAGATGTCAGCCACGGCGCCAAAAATGTGACTGTCTAAAGGTCAGTGAATCCGCCTTAAAAAAGCTTTTTGATTTTCCTTCTTGTTGAGTAATTTTATCTTCCAGCACTTAAATTAGTGTCGACAGTGACAGACCACATGATGGACATGAGCGATTTCTGCACGTTATTTCTCACGAGGTTTCTTTTTTTTTTAATATATATATATTTTTTTGTTGTTGTTGTTTTTTGTTTTTTGTGACATTTATTAGAAACTGGAGGTTTCTGCCTGTAATTGTTTCAGAGGAATAGTGATGAAACAATCTGGGTGATTTAAAAAAAAAAAAAAAAGACACTGGATTATATATTTTATAATTTATAATGTAAATGCTTTTCCCAAAATAAATGTTACTCTGTTGACTTTGAGCTGTATAGATTGGTAAAGCCTAACAAAGTTAGTTTGTACATGAGAAGCTATATACTAAATATATTTATATTTATATATACGCGTATATATATATATATATATACATGCAATTATGTATACGTGTGTGTGTGTGTGTGTGTGTGTGTGTGTGTGTGTGTGTGTGTGTGTGTGTGTGTGTGTGTGTGTGTGTGTGTGTGTGTGCATGCAT